>JAHMML010000048.1:1305299-1317311 GCA_020341155.1 Eciton burchellii
CCCGCCGATCTCCCCGGGCCGCCACTGGCGCGGCGTTTCCTCCGGGGGAATTAATTAACTTTCATCATTAATTATCATTTGTCGTCATTTCGCTGTTTTCCCGCCGTCCGTCATTCGGTTACGGCCGCTCGGCGGCTCGGGCAATTTTCCGCGCGACGAGAAGCCAGCCGCGCTCCGAGCGTGACGCCGTCACTTTCGGGATTCCGCAATTTGCTCCCTCCTCGGCAGCCTCCTCCTCATCCTCATCCTCCGTTTCTCACTCGTCGTCCATCGGTCCGGTCCGGAGCCTAAACTATCAGCGAAACGAGGCAAGAAGGCGCATTAATAATACGATCTCGTCGGTCATTCCACCGAGACCGACGGACGGACAGGAACGGTGTTAGGAACCGCATTTTTCAAGTCATGCCTGTTAATGCAGCGAACAAGGGACCGAGGAGGCAGCGAGGGGCCCAACGGACGGGCCGGGTCCCAATGGTGTACGCATCGAGGGGCATGTCCCGCCGCCAAGAAATTCATTCACCGCGCCGAGCGCGAGGTCGGATTTCGGACTTGATCTCGGTTTCTGGGAATCGTCCAGAGGAATCGGCGCGAGCGGGATCGACACAGCTCGTCACAGTTCCGATTAAACGAACGTCATTCGGCACAATCCTGCGCGTCTCGCGACGACCTTCGACGACGACCTCCTGCACTTCTCGAATTATTCACGAGGTCGTCCTCGAAACGTCGCTCGGACACTCGCGGGAAACCACCCCCCCCCACTCTCCCCTCCCCCGTAGTGTCATCGGGAGGGCCCGCCTTTTGCCCTTTGAGCGCGAGGAAAGCGCGCGTCACCCCCGCGCGCAGCATCCACGGACGATCGCGCACGATTGGCAGCGATCCAGCAAGGTGTCGTCGATTCAAGGCCACGCACGCACCAGGCGTTCCTCCAGGAGTACCTCTCGGTGCCCTCCGCGTATGGGCGTGACGAGTGACGTCATTGCGTTCATGCGAGCCATTGTAACGTGACGGAATGGCAGGGAAATTTACATGCCTGGGAGAGGTCGGCGTAATGGGCATCGCAGCCCTCGACAGGCTGCGACGACGAAAATTCCAGTCGCCGTTCACGCCGTCGCGATCGCCACCGATAAATCTCGCACTCGGAAGAAGCGCCGTTAGGATCCTCCTTCCTCACGCTCTCCCAAACATCTTTACAACGGCGCGCAGTTGTAAAAAAGAAAAGGAAAGAAAGAAAAAAATCGCATCTGCGAAAAAGCTGCGTGAAACTCGAAAACCGTTGTGCCGCGTTGTGACCATGACAACAACAGCTCGTTGTCGTAAAACGGTCGTAAAAAGGAGCGACATCTCGCTCCCTCCCACACTTTTCCGTTACTCGGAGACCCGCCGGGCCTCTCTCTCTCTCTCTCTCTCTCTCTTCCCGTAATCCGAAATTCCGATTCACGCAGGTAGCAGCACAGCCTCCTCCGTCTCGACCGTTCCATCCGCCGTCGATGACCGATCAAGAGCGAGATCTCGCGCGCGAGCTCTATTGTCTCGCAGCGCCCGGCGCTCCCGCGGCATTCCCGCGCGCGCGCGAGAGAGAGAGAAAGAGAGCAGCCGCACCTCGTCGGTCTGTGTCACGAAATGGAGATCGCGACGCGCGATCGTCTCTCTTTCGCGCCCACGATCATTGTCTCGGGACGAGCAGCGAGGTCGTCAGAGAGGGAGAGAAGAGTTCATCGCGATCCGGATCGATCGGTGCCTCTGTAATCATCTCGACACGAAACAATGACGTTTGCAAGACGCGCGAGAGCGTCGCGCGTCCATGAATATTCAACGACCGTCGTCGTCCCGGCTGAACCTCGAATGCGCTATATAAATAATATAATTGAGTTGTACGGGCTGGCGCGGGACGACGCTGTCCCTTCTCGATTACCGGAATATCAAGGCGCAAACTACAGCCAGGAGGAAGGGAGGGATGGCGATTGTAGTCTGTGAATCGAGGAGAATTAGAGTGCACGTTACGATAATGATCTCGCGATGAAGCGACAGTATGGTGATGACTGGCGATAAGTAGCGACGACGCTGCGCATCTCGTCCGCAGTAAAATAAAAGACAAGAGGAGAGAGAGAGAGAGAGAGAGAGAGAGAGAGAGAGGGAGATGCGATGAGAAAAGCAGGACGACGTTAACGAGGTTGCCGTCTTGATAAAGTCGGCGTCAAAAATTAAAACTTGAAAGCAAACGAATTTCCGCGCACCTTTGACGCAGCGTCCGCGCGTCCTCTGGCATTTATTTCACGCATTTTTTTTCCCGCGACGCGTTTCTCGCTTCTTCCGCGGCGAGAAATTAACGAGGGAATATTACATTTTCAAAGGATCCCGGCGCGAGCAACGAGAGAGTACCGCGAACGCCGACGACACGCTGAAGAAAGCGAGAAAGAGGAGCAAGTCGAGCGAACGTACGAGCGGTTCGCCGCTTTATCCGCGCCATGATTTCGTGCTGTAATCGGAAATCTCGACGAGGACGACGACGACGACGACAGCCTGTTAACGTGCGTTAAACGCCAAGGCGAGTTTGCGCAGCATCCGAGACGACCGTAGTAAGGCCTGCGAGAATCTCGCTTCGCGATGCGCTTCGAGAAAACGTGAAAGAGAATGTCCGAAGATTATTCTCTTTTTCAATCACGACGCACAATCACGAATCAACTCGCTTGCAACTACTCGCTTAAAACTGATTTCGTCGATTCTTTATCCATCGTCTCGCACATGAAGAGGCAGGACGCGGAGATGGAGGGGCGGCGACCCGCGGGGCCGGGGCCCGATCGCGCGGGCCTTCGTAGGAAAACGCGGTCCACGTGGCGCTGACGTCACACCAACAAGGCCCACGCGAGCGCGGTACCGGCAATCCTCGCGCGTCCAATTTACATGCGAATCACGCGCGCCTCGCGGCCGATCCGCTCGCGCCGCGCGCTACGACGCGAACAAAATTCCGCCCCACCTCCCACCCCACCCCTCCCCCATCCCCCGGGGGTCCATCGTAAATCGCGGCCGGGCCCGGATGGCCGCAATTTTCGGGTGACACCGGCCTCTCTTCCCTCCCTCCCTCTCGTTTCGCCTACGCCATTGAACGCGCGCGCGGGACCAAACGGACAGCGCGGTAGTGTGCGCGTGTAGCAGCTCGTCCAGGTGATTACGCTGTCGCTCGGGGCCCGATCCCGCCGCCACCTCCTCACCTCCGCCCCGTCCGACCCTTCGACACACCGGCGAGGGAGCGCGAATACGCACGCCGACGCGCGCGTGTGCGTATGTCTGTGTATGTGTGTGTATGACGAAGAACCGACTGGACCACCTTATGTCTTCAAACCGTGAAGAGGACCGCGGACGAGACGGGCGCGGGCAGCACGGGGACGCACGGCCGAGGTGTTAGGTGGACGGAGGAGTGAGAGAGAGCGAGAGAGAGAGRGGGGGGGGGGRGGGGGGGCCTCATCTCACAGCAATCGCTTTGGTCACGCCATCGTGGACCCTCTATCCCGCTTTAATCAGGTGTTAAATACGAGCGCATCGTTGCGCATCTCGAGTGTTGCCGCTACTTTTAGTCGCGAGAGACGCTTAAAGCGAGCAAGAGAGAGAGAGAGAGAGAGAGAGAGAGATGCTTTTCTTATTCCAGTCTTCCTCTCTTTCCCTTCTCTCCTCCTACATTCATCCCATCTCCGATTCCCTTTCGTGCTTCTCCCATTTGAACGTCTGCGCGCGCTTTTCAAAGCAGTCGCGATGGACAACGGCGGCCGGCGAGGGGGGRGGGGGAGGGGGAGGGGGAGCGCGACGACAATCGGGCCCGCGCGACACAGGTGGGCCTCTCTCTCTCTCTCGCTCGCTCGCTCGCTCGCTCGTTAAGCGCGGAAGAGCGAATCGACGAACGGACATCCCGACGATCGCTTACCTAGCTGGAAACGGACAAACGAGATCGCGGCGTCCCGCGAGAAGCGCCGGTCGATAACGCCGTTACTCGATAACGAATACGTAATAAACGAACGGGGAACGCGCGTCGTGCACGCTCGCGTCGCGTGTCCGCCCGCTGAGGAGAAGGAACGGCATCGCCGCCGGTGGCTGATGACGGTTGATCGCGCGATGCTGATCGGAACTGGCAGAGCTCGAGCTTCCAGCAGGAGTACCGAGTCGCGCGCGTGTAGCACGACACGCGAGGTCACGCGCGACACACGCGGCTGTGGAGCAAGTGGCGAGGAGTAGTCGGGCCCTCGGCGCCTCGGCGGGACGAGAAGGAAGAACGATGCCCCGCGGGGACGGAAGGAGGAGGAGGAGGAGGCCGGGGCCCGTCCGAGTTCGATCATCGACGAGGGCGCGAGGCAGGCAGGTAGGCGAGCGGTGAACAAGCGGGCAGACAGGCATGCACGGGCGGAGGTGCGCGAGGGAGGAGAGGAGGAGAGGAAAGGAGCCAGTCAGCTAGTCAGTCAGCCACCCAGTCCGCCAGTCAACCAGCCAGTCCGTCAGTCAAGCCGTCGCGGCTCGTTCTCCGTCACTCGTTCGCTCACTTACTCGCTCGCTACTCTCGGTGTGTTAATTAGTTAAGGTTGTTGGTCGGGGACTAAATTACACCTCCGCAGCTACTCAAAGGAAGCAATTACTGGTGGCGCAGCTCCGGAGGGGGAGTCGTGAAGCTCGCGAGGAGGCGCAGCGCGACCGTGATGGAACGACTGGGAGAGGACGCAGCAGAGAAAGAGGGAAAGGGAGAGAGAAAGCGAGCGAGCGAACGAGCGAGCAGCTCGACCGACCAGTCGACGAGCTAAGCTAGCTAGCGCGGCTCGACGAGCCGCCAGGACAGAGGCGGCATGCTCGGTGTCTTCTGCTTCTGCCATCATCGTAGCAAATACGCGCCTTTTCCTACGTCGATCCGACGTATGGCTGGTAAATCGTTCTCTCTCTTTTACGCCCGACGACCTGCCGCGTCTCTTCTTCCTCCTCCGAGAGCTACCTAGTACTCCCTCCGTTTCAGTACACAACCGACATACCGCTATCCTACCGCAAATCTCGCTCGTAAAAGCGGGTCAGAGCGCGTAAAATTCAAGCGCTGGAAATCACTCTGCGAATCGTCGTCTCGTATCCGCGAAAACGACGGCGATGGATCTCCGTACTCGCTTGCAATTGTAAACAGAGATCCGTCGCGTCCTTGCGCGCACGGCCAACTCGCGCGGATTCCAACTTTAGATTAGCCGAGATCGATCGGCGTCATTTGCATCGGCGAGACGCCGTGGCGCATTCAGCGTACACATTCGCGACGGACGGCGCGGAGAAGAAGAAACGAAGGATTCCCGGCGATTTATTAGAGGGTACACACACTCGCGATGCCCCGATTGAAGCCGTGCAAGGTGATACCCTGAAATCAGCTCCATCTCTCCCTTCCCTCTCTCTTTGTCGATCGACGCGCCGCGCCTGCACGTGCGACCGGACAATAAAAATCAACAGCACCTCTCTGCTCATCTCACCTCCTCCTCCTCCTCTCCCCCCTCCCCTCCGTCCGTCCTCCTCCTCCTCCTCCTCCTCCTCCTCCCGTCTCGCATCACTCGGGGGCTGCTCCTCTCCGGGGTTCGTCGCGACTCCTTAATTCATAATTGCACGGTCTTAGCTGCCGCTCACGCTGCCGCGCTGCTGATTGTAAATTACAGTTATTTCACCTACCTCCTCCTCTCCTCTTCTCCCCCCTCCCCCCGCCGCCACCGATTTCGCCTTCTTGGCCCTCTTAATAAAGACCCCGAGTGACTGTCGCAAGGCGGTCGATCGCGCGTGCCGAAGGCGCGGGCGCGCGGGGCGGCCGAGATTTTCCGGCTCGCTCGATTCGCGCGCTCGTTACTACTCTACGCGCGCACGTGCGGCGCGCATGACGACGCTCGGAAGGGCGGAGAGGAGGAAGGGGAGGAGGAGCGGCAGTTTTCTGAGACGGAGCAGGTCGGGGAATCGAGAAACGCGATACGGGGACCGCGCGATGCGGCTTCAGATATTTCGTGGCGACGGCAAAGCCCCATGTGGTAACGCCGCGCGCCCCGGCCAGTCTCCCCCGGCCTGCGAGTGAACAACTTCCATTCCGCGCGGGCGCGGTGCTTTCGAGACCGAATGCAACAACGTCGGAGAGTTCCTAGAAGCCAGGGCTCTTTAAGGACCGGCCTTCCACCCGCCCCCGCCTCTTCAGGTCCCTCTGCAGCGAGCTCTCTCGTCTCGGAACACAATGCGTGTTCCGCTTTCGGATCCCTGCCGTTCCTTTCGCCGAGTCCTTTCCGTTGCCGCATACTTTCGACGCGTCCCCGTGGACCGTCTGCTTTGAGGATGACTGAAATTTCTAGCGTCTCGTTTCAGCGAGCAGATCACTCGCCGCTCGTTTCCTCAAGCGGATAATAACGCTTCGGATCATCTCGCGGCGTGTGACGGAATCTCTGAGCCGTGTCGAATCGCTCGTACCATAAGATGCCATCAAGAGTGCAAGGGCATGTTTCTTTCTCCTTTCTTTACGTGAATTTTCGATCGCGACCAAAGTCGCCGGAGAATGAAAGTGTTTGGACTTTTGGCGGCGTCTTCAATCGCGCCGCCGCCGCCTTTTAAGTCGGATATCGAAATTAGATATCGAAATCGGCGCGAAGCCGATCCGGATAGATTGATAACTCGGGAAGCGCCAAATACGGTATCGCACACGTGTCATCCAAGTCATCGATACCTCAGCAACGGCGACACATCGCGGCTTCTTTTGTTTTCGACAAAGGGCCACAGAGTCCTCGCTCAACTCTCGGCTTTTCAACTCGCAACGGACGCAACGCGGTTTCGCGACGCAACAAACTATCGCTCGTAGCGATTACTGCTGCAACAATAAAAGAAGCGCACATATCGGGTATTCAATTTTCTCTCAAATTCACATCCGAGTAATTGTTAGTAGTTTGGCAGTCTCGCAAGCGGCATACGCGACCGGAGAGAAAGAAAGAAGAGAAAAGAAAGAAAAGAGAGAAAACGACCGCGAGGGCCCGAGGGCCGAGGGAACAATGAGGGTGGATGCTTGATTTGTTTGCCCGACAGGCGCGACAGCGACGAGCGACGTTACGGATTATGCCCGGAAGTCTTTCCTCCATCCACCGGTCCATCTCTCTCCTCCCCCTCTCCCTCTCTCCCGATGGGAAAAACGCGCCCGATTCGCACGCGCGCGGCCTCGAGCGAGCAGTAGCCCGCCGCGAGATGCATCGCCGACGACCGACCACCGTGACTCGAGGCAACCACCCCACCCCCCTCCCCTCCCCCTGCCCCGTATCCACGGCCGCGTAACCGCCGGCAACCGCGTCGGCCGCGAACGGTGAACGCGGATGCAGCAGCAGCGGCGGCGGCGGCGGCGGCGGATCGTCGTCGTGGTCGTCGTCCTCGTCACCGTCGCGGACTGGCGCATTGTGCACGAAGGACGTGTCGCCCCTTTCTTCCTCTCGTCTCTCCCTCGTCCCCCTCTGCCCTGGGGAGACCACGGAGACACGCTCGTGGAGAGCGCGAATGACGCCGAGCGAGCGCGAATGACGCCGGGGGCCCGGGGGAATATTAAAAGCGCTTGCCGGATAGAACAGAGAGCGGGTAGGCAGGAGGAGGACGGAGGAGGAGAGGAGAGGAGAGAGAGAAAGAGAGAGAGGGGAGGGGGAAAGGGAGTGACGGGAACGCCGATGGCGTCCGCCGTCCGACACGTAAGCGCGGGTAACGACGAGCCCCGCGGATGCGTGTTATCGCGGATTCGCGGATGCGGGGATTCGCGGATTCCTCGCCTCAAATCGGACCCTTTCCTTGCCTCTCCCCCCACCCTCTCCCTCCTTCCCTCTCTCCTTGTTGTACGTTTCGACGTGCATTGTTGGCTCTCCGTGCGCGTGCAGATTTCCCAAACGCGCTCACGCGGTCCAATCGGTTGGTTCGTCCTTTGCGCTCTCTCTCCCTCCCCCGATTTCCTCGCACGGCCGATCCCCGGGGGACCGATGAACCCCGCCGCCCCCTCGAGACGCGGACGCGTGTCGCGCGTGACAGCGACCGGACACGCTCGTTTCGCGGCGAGAAAACGCCGGTTCGGCTCGCGTTCGAGACATCCTCGGCACGTCGTCAACATCCCTCGATGCCGGGTTCGATACGAGCTCGACACTTGACCTCCAGGCTTGAATCAGCAGTAATTTCAACGATCGGCACGATGATCGGGCGACTGACACGACGAGGAAGAACGGACGAGGCGTCCGGATATGCGCGCGACATGCGATATGGGGGGGGGGGGAGAAAAGAAAAGAAAAAAGAACGGAACGATAATTACAGTTATTTTTCGATACGTCGCGAATATGCCGGACATTCGTGCCGGCCGACGCTTTGTCGCGGTTTCGCGGACGCGATAGCGGAGATTTAACGGAACCTGTTGTGCGTTTTAACCGGCCGCAACCGCAACGAAGCTGAAAATCATGCGCGTGCCCGCAGCATTTGTTTATAACGGCAATCGATCCCCGATATGCCTCCTTCCGCCCCGCACCGGGCAGGTAGTTTCGCGTATCGGATGATCACCTTGTGATCGCCCGAAATGTGATCGTCCGCGCAGATGCGATCCGCTGCATCTCCGAGACTTCTATCCGGAGAGGAGAGACCGGGACGCGACCTTGACGCACCGATCGGGGTCCTGAATTCCCTCACGACGGCGCGCTTACGCAGAGAGGGAACGGACGAGCGAGCGAAGCGAGGCGAGGCGAGGCGAGGCGAGGCGAGGCGAGGCGAAGCGTAGGCAAAGCAGCCGTAATAATGGACGAGAAAACGAGACGCGGACGAGTTGGCGCGGCGAGAAAGAGAAAGAGAGAAGCGAGCATCGCGGGCAAGGCAGGGCGAACGAGACAGGGCAGGGCACGGCGAGCGCAGGGCCCGAGGGCTCTCGCGAGCGGCAGCGTCGAGGAGGCACGCCGAGCGAGCGAGCGAACGACAGGAAGCAACAGCAGCAGCAGCAGCAGCAGCAGCAGCAGCAGCGGCAGCAACGGCAGTAGCAACGGCGGCGGCGGCAGCAACACAGCGGCAGCAGCGACGCGATCCGGGCCGAGCCGAGAGAACGGAACGGATCGGAGCGAGCGAGCGAGAGGAGTCGAGGAGGCGAGCGGCGGAGTCGTCGGTTGGACTCTCGCGGAGGCGACCGACGTGGCTCCGGTCGTGTTTTATTTACTTAAGACCAGTAGCGAGCTCGGCGCAGGTAGAATTCCACAGCTGGAATCTTAATAAGGGTGGCCAGGGGTTCTCCCACGAGCCTCCGTCTGAGAGACGGAGCGGAGCGGACGAGCGAAACAGCCGGAACCGAGTAACGACGTAACGCGCGCCGCGATCGGCATGAACGAGCGAGACGCCGAGAGCGATGCCTTCTCCTCTCCTTCTTCTTCTTCTTCTTCTTCTCTTCGTTGCGGCCGGACGATATCGTTCCGCTTGGAATTTGGCAAAGCTTCGCCAATGGAAATCGATCCCCTCGAGAGAGGATCTCCGAGGAGATCGAAACTCGAACAAGGCGACGTTGAAGAGCCGCCTCGCAGCTGGGGACAGCCGCTTCCGGCGAATCGGACTCGCGCGCTACCATCTAGAGGATTTTATTTTTGGCCCAAGTCTAACGTCCGTAAACTCAGACGAGCGGAAGACGGTGAACGCGCGATAAGGGGCCCGGCCGTTAGCGCGTAAAAGGCGCCCACGGCCCAAGCGCGCGTGTCGCCGACGTGTTATCTCGTGAAATTTATATCCAGCGGGTGGTAATTTTATGCGCGCCACCCGGAGAAGAACGGGCTCTCCGCCGCCCGCCACCGCCGCTGCTGCTGTTGCAGCAGCAACCCCCCGTAAAACTCGCCCGCTGGAGCGTCCGTCATAAAATTGGCGCTCGCTCGGATTCCGAGAAAGCCGTCTAATTATGGTTCGCTTAACGCGGGAGCAGCGATCCTCGAGCGTTCATCCATAGACAATTACTGGACGCACCCCCGGCGATAATCGACCGGAAGTGCAAGAGAAACCATCGCTGTTGGTGCATCGTGGTGTATCTTCACGGATACCTTGAGCGATCGCGCGACCCAGCAAACCCTCCCAACTCCCCCCATTCGCGCTGTGTCGCGCGCGCGATCGCAGACAAGAGTAACAAAGAGGATAAATATAAATACCTTGGAAAGCCTAATCGAGGCGGACTCCAATTAACGAGTCGAACGCAACTGCACGGAGCTGCACTTGAAGTCGCAGAGAGAAGCACGCGCGCGCGCGCGCGAGAGAGAGAAAGAGAGAGAGGGAGGGTGGAGGAGGGCGAATATCGCCCGTGGCCGTAGCAGCGAAATTATTGCGTCCGCCTAACTAATCCATACCGCAACGTATGCGACCCCTCGACCCCTCTGTGCGTGGAGTGCGTGCTACAGTCGAGTGTAGCATCGCGCGCGAGCTCATATAACGGGTGACTCCCGAGATGCCCGCCCATCGGAAACGGTACACCGCCGCATCATCCGGCCGGACAACGCGAACCGCGTCGAGCGATCGTGTGACAAAAAAAGAAAAAACAACGCGAGACAAGCGAGAGGCGAACGCTGCGTTCTTCGCGATCGATTCTCGCGGATCGTCGTCGCTCGAGAGCTGGGAACGATCGATAAACCCTCGAGCTTTCTTCGCTCGCTCGCGAGAGAGAGAGAGAGAGAGAGGGGGGGGGGGGACGTCGCGAGGGTGGGAGGACACATCGCGGAACCGACGAGGACGGTTTCCCGCGCGCTGAACACGTTTGATCGCTAAACGCGAGCCAGCGCGCCGACATTAATATTATCCAAAGCAAACTATCACCCCGTGCCGCTCTAATAGCAGCTAATTCAGTAATGATACGCCTCGATACGCGCGCTCCCCGCGCTCCGCTTGGCCGACTCGAAAAAGCTGCTGGTCCTTGTTCCTCTTTGACTCGGTCGAGTCCCGCTGATTAAATGCGCGCACGATTATCGCTGCCGATTGAAACGAATCTCTCCGATCGGACTAATCGCTGAGATTACGTGAAAAAAATTCCGGAAGGTCCCGCAAGCCGGAAGTCGCCGCGGCGACGAGCCTCGGTGCGCACACGCATCACATCTCGCAGCCCGTGCGCGCAGGGGTTGGAACGATTACCCGATATATAGTCCTAACCCTCTCCGACACGTTTCCTCTCTCCCCTCCTCCCCCGCCCCCTCCCTCTCTCTTTCTCTCCTGCTTTCTCTTTCGTCGTTATATAAAGCCCACCGCGACGGCGGCGAGAACGGAGGGTGCGGGAGAATGGGGGGCTGCGAGAAGGGTAGGATCTCACGGACGCGTAACGTCCGTGTAACACACCCTGCTCATCACGCGCCACTTGCTCCCCTCCCGCTGCGTGCGTGTCCCCTTTCCCCGGCATCGAAGTCGAAGCGATCCCAGAAAACCCACCGGCCCTGAACGGAGAGAGAGACCCCGGCGGTAAAATAACGTCCCTCCTCGCTCCCCCGTTCGCCTCTCCACCGCCACCCCCCCCCCGCCATCGCTCGTTACCGGCTCGCCGACTCGCACATGCGAGAGTTATGTTTATATTATGATATTAATAGAGGAGGGTAATATGCGGGGAGCTCCATCACCAGCGGTAGCACCCGCTGCAGCAGGTTGTTTGTCGGTCTAAGAGGGCGCCCAGGGTCGTGCAAACGGGTCGAGAGGCGCGCCGCGGCCCTCGGGGGCACACACGCCGATCGGACGCGCCCCCTTCGCCGCGCGGCGATCCATTAATCGGCACGTCGGCACGCGGATTCCAACGAGCGCCGCATCAACCTTCCCCCTTGGTCACCCAGGTCTTTCCTTCCTGCCGAGAGGAGACTTGTCGCATCGACGACAGTCAAAGTGTCCTCGATAACCCTCGGGGCCCCCCTCCCCGCCCCGCGCGGAAAGAGCGATCGTTTTCTGAGCTGACCGAGAGAGAGAGAGAGAGAGAGAGAGAGAGAGAGAGAGAGAGAGAGAGAGAGAGAGAGAGAGAGAGAGAGAGAGAGAGAGAGAGAGAGAGAG
>JAHMML010000048.1:1317681-1332533 GCA_020341155.1 Eciton burchellii
GGGGGGGGGAGGAAGAAGCGCCACGCAGGCCTGTGATTTCGCCGGTGCGGAGCGCGAAATTTTTGGCCGCGGAAGGGCGACGAGGGGGAAAACACACGTTGGGAACGATCGAGGGTATCGTTTAAGTGGCCGGCGGGAGAGGAGGACTACTAGGAACTCGTCGGAACTCGACTGGCCTTTCCTCCTTCCGACCTATCCGATTCGGAGAGGGCCCCCCCACCACCCTCTTGGGACCCGCATCTCGTTACACGGAACATGGTGTAATTAGCACGTCGTTGCGCGCGCGCATGGGGGCTCGTGAACGAATGATCCGCTAAAGATAGCGGTAGCCGTCGTCCCCGCCTCGGGGATTTAACGCGAGCGCGCCGGCAGGCAGCGTGAGACTCTACCGTTACGCGGCGCTTCTCCTCCTTTTCTCCCTCGCCTGCCCCCTCCCTCTTCGGATCTAATACGATCGACGATACGGTCAACGCGATCACTTTGGCCGCGCTCGATTCCGACTCGGTGACAAAAATGCCGTTTGCAGTTATCGGCTAGCGGCAGCGGAGATTCCAGTTACGGCGTAATTTTTAATGACGATTCCGATTCCGATCAGTCGCGCGAACCGCGAACGCGATCCGGTCTACTATGGCATGAAAAGGAAAAAGAAAGGTAGGGAGGGGGGGGGGAGATAAAGCCAATAGAGATTTATTCCCATTTCATCGCATTTCGACGCGACATTTCGAGGCGAGGCGCGAGCGGCATTCCGCGGCGGGGCGGAATTAGAGCAAAGAAAAAACAGAATAAAGTAATAACCGCGTCCCGCGGATGTGTAACGCGAAATTCGACCGCTATTGTTTAAACGATATCGAATTACCGTCCCATCACTGCCGTCGCGATGCGATCAGCACAATGGAACTTTTCGTATTTCGTGGTTCGCGCGCGCGCCTCTCTCTCTCTCTCATCCGCCGCTCGCTCGCTCGCTCGCTCGCTCGCTCTCTTTGTGCCGCGTCAAATTCGATATCGAGTTATTTTTCAGCGTGATTACATTAATTGCCCCGGCGATGCAGAGGCGGCGCCGCCGCCGCGCGCCTCTGATCACAGGCGCGATCGCCGTAATGTCGTTGCGCCGGTTATTCAGCCGAGGACGCGCGAGGTGTTTCTATTTTCGAAGGTTAACGCGATTACGCTACGTTGCAGCCGCGCGCGTCCCCGCGCAACTGTCGTCGCTTCGCGCCTCTCGTTCCCCGCTCCCCGCGGAATCGTCGCGCGTTTCATTTACGTCGCGCCGTAAGCGAGGAGAGAAAACGGCAGGGGTCGTCGCGGCCGCGTATTACATGTAATCGTCGGTTTCCGGTCGCCGGCGAATGTAGCATCGACGCGTTGCAACAATCCGGGCTTGGTTACAACGCCGCGTGCCGGATCAGCGTGCATCCGCACGCGGTGCGCGCGCGGAACGCGCAGTCCCATTAACGTGCCTGCTAATCGATAACGGAATCGATAGCGAAACGAGGTGGCCGGCATTCCGGAAGCCCCGCTCGAAAGTCGCGGCATGCGTGCGTGCGTGCGGCGGGAAATTAAAGAAACGCCGCGCCTAGCGTTCTACGTTTCAATTTCGAGATCCGCGCGCGCGCGCGCGCGCGGCTCGTTAGATCGATCGCTCCTCTCTCTTTCCTTTCGCGCACCCTTTCTCGTTCTCCACCGCCGCGTAACACACTCACACACACACCGGCGACGCTGCTGGCCCCCCCTCCCCTCCCCCCGTCATGCACTCCGCGAGAGAGAGAGAGGGAGAGAGAGAGAGGGAGAGAGAGAGAGAGAGAGAGAGAGAGAGAGAGAGAGAGAGAGAGAGAGAGAGAGAGAGAGAGAGTCCCGGCTCGTCTGCCTGCCTCTCTCCCTCTTTCTCTCTCCTCTCGGTGACGATGGGCCGCCGCCGGTTCGCCGAGCGGAGCGGCGCGTTGATGCTAAGCTAAGCGAAGGTTCGCTCTTTGATCTTCTGCTTCCTATATATAAACACGAGCGGGCGCGAGCGCGGGAGGGAACGAGCCTTCCCGAGCCGTTGGGACGACGAGGACGAGGACACGAGGACGTCAGGAGAGAGCGGAGCAGAAGCGAAAACGAGGAGAGCGAGCGAGGGAGGGAGGAAGACGGGAGAACACGAAGAGATGGCCTCCATTCCGCCGTATCTCCTGCGTGGGGTCTTTATACATCCGACTATTTCCCTCCCTCCCCACATCCATTATCTGCATACGTTACTACTCGGGAACGCATGATGCGGACGTTACACGCTCTCCCCGCGCGGCCCCCCCGCGCCATCTCCTTCTCTCGCTCTTCCTTCTTCCGTCTCTGTTTACCCGTAGGATCAGCCGACCGGTCGCCACTGCTGCCGTCGTCGTCATCGTCGTCGTCGTCGTCGTCGTCGTAAACGTCACCCGATGTGGGAGCGTCGTTCGCGTGTAGCTGCCACCGCAGCCGCGGCCGCTGCTGCAACGCTGCAACGCTGATATCGCCGTCGGATTCATAGGAAAATGATAAATCGTTCGGAGGAGACGCGCTTTCCGGGAGGGGGGAGGGGAGAGGAGAGGAGGGGAACCTGACCCGCGCGCGAGCCGCGACTCTCATCACGCTAAAAGCGCGACGACGCGCGTGCCTTTGTTTCGCTCGCCGCGCGGAATCACGAGTGATATTTCTGATGAAAAGAAAAAACAAAAGAAAACGGGGGAAAAAGGGAAAGTGGAGTAAAATATGACGGGGAGGAGGGGAGGAGGAGATCCCTTCCGTTTTCGAGGCGGACTCCCCGATCTGGAAGATCGAACGCCACGGTGATCGGCAAAAAGCCCGACTCTGCGCGACGATACCATCTCGAATTGCGGTGAGCACCTTCCGCCGGCCGGAGAGAAACGAATGAAAGGCGAATATACGAGAGAGAGAGAGAGAGAGAGAGAGAGAGGAGGATCGCTGAAAAAAAAATCCGCGGTGCGACCGCAAACTCGTGCCGATGCACTCTCTCTGCAGAGCGGATCCCGACGCGCGCGCGCGCGCGCGCTATATAACTCGCAGCAAGGAAGGAAACTCGCTTGGGATTTTCTCACGTTCCGCGCGATCTCGCGTTCCCGGCGCGTTTCTTGCTCCGGAAACTAGGAAAAATCCCCATCGTTAGGTGTCGCAGGATCGGGCGAGATTTTCTCTCGATGCAACCGCAACGGCAGCGAGGCGATCGGCGTGTCTTCTCGTCGATGACAACGATTCGTCGAGACGGAGAGACGGGATCGGGAGAGGGAGGAAACGAGGAAACGAATCAGGAGAAAGGGAAGCAAAGGGGAATAAACGGAACGAGACGGGTGGTGGATCCGACTATGCGCCGCCTGTCCCGGAGTTTCGCCCTGTGGCGCCGATTAGGCCGCAATTAGGTCGACATTGTTATGTTAATGGCGCGACCGGCTCTGGAGGGATGGAGAGGGGATAATATTAGGGTGAGCCGTGGGGAATGATGTTATAATATTTCAACACCAGTACCCCGGGGTCGGCGGTGCTCAATTGATAAATCATTTCGTAAGTGGCGGGGTGCGATATTATATTCATATTCCGAAGGAGAGGGAGGGGGCTGCCCTCGACGAGACGACGGGTCGGACACCCCGAGAGCGCATTTATCGGGGGGGGGGGGGGGGGGGGGGGGGGGGGGGAGGAAGAAGCGGTGAGGAGGATGGTAGGGGGAGGGGAGGGGGGGGAGGGAGGAGGGGGTGGGGGGGTAGAGAGAGAGAGAGAGGGGGGGGGGAGGAAGAAGCGCCACGCAGGCCTGTGATTTCGCCGGTGCGGAGCGCGAAATTTTTGGCCGCGGAAGGGCGACGAGGGGGAAAACACACGTTGGGAACGATCGAGGGTATCGTTTAAGTGGCCGGCGGGAGAGGAGGACTACTAGGAACTCGTCGGAACTCGACTGGCCTTTCCTCCTTCCGACCTATCCGATTCGGAGAGGGCCCCCCCACCACCCTCTTGGGACCCGCATCTCGTTACACGGAACATGGTGTAATTAGCACGTCGTTGCGCGCGCGCATGGGGGCTCGTGAACGAATGATCCGCTAAAGATAGCGGTAGCCGTCGTCCCCGCCTCGGGGATTTAACGCGAGCGCGCCGGCAGGCAGCGTGAGACTCTACCGTTACGCGGCGCTTCTCCTCCTTTTCTCCCTCGCCTGCCCCCTCCCTCTTCGGATCTAATACGATCGACGATACGGTCAACGCGATCACTTTGGCCGCGCTCGATTCCGACTCGGTGACAAAAATGCCGTTTGCAGTTATCGGCTAGCGGCAGCGGAGATTCCAGTTACGGCGTAATTTTTAATGACGATTCCGATTCCGATCAGTCGCGCGAACCGCGAACGCGATCCGGTCTACTATGGCATGAAAAGGAAAAAGAAAGGTAGGGAGGGGGGGGGNGGGGAGGCGCCCATTCACGGATCATGGATCACGGATCGCGGTGTGTTGTAACCAACGAACGGGCCAGCGCGACGATTTCCGCCCTCGCTCTCTCTCCCTCTCTCTCTCTCTCTCTCTCTCTGTGTGTTGGGACGCAGTCGGGATCAAGTGGAAGTCAATGGCTTGGGGTGCGAACATCGGCAGGCCGACGCGTGACGACGATTCGTGATAGCCCCGAATAAACACGAGAAGCGGAAGTTGTCCAGCAAAGGGAGGCGGGAGGACTTATCTGACGTGTCTGGCATTTTTGTTACAAACAGGGGAACGACACGCGACGACAAATAAGGGACGATCCAAGCCTGTGGCGTCTCCGCGACACGCAGCGGCGGCGCATCGAGTTCCACGCGCGCGCTTCGATCCTCCTCCGAGAAATCACGAGGTCACGGACGGTGCGCGGTGCGTGCGGGGAGGGCGCGTCGATGCTGGGGAACCGCGTTAACACTTTGCGCGGCGCATAACAGGTGGAACGAATCCAATCGGCGTCGGCGCGCACGTGACTATTCGCCGGGCGCGCTATTTCGGCGTTAAACGAGTCGCAGGCATGGCAGCTCCGCTGCGCGAACGACCCACCCCCGCCGCGCACGCCGCGCAGCGGTGGTTTATATTGCGGCTAGGACATAAGCGCGGACAGAGGAGCGGCCGGGGAGGCGAGAGGGGCCCGCGATAGACAACCGCATGCAATTGATGGGGTGCAAACGGGGTCGACCGCGCCCGACAGGCCTCTCCTCGCCGTGTAACGGCTATATTACGCGCCCGCCCGCGCGGACGTTATATTTATTTAATACGTGGGGTGGGCCGGCGCGCGCGCGCACACGTCCCGGTATTACACGAGTTATTATTTCTGCTTGCGGCTCGGGAGAGAGGGCTCGCGCGGGCCCCTCCTCGATTCGCCAGCGGATCGCGGTCCCATTGTGTCCGTTTAAACGCCCGTTGGGGTGAACACGATACTTCTCACAGTCGGTCGGATACACGGGGGAGGGAACGATTTAGTCGGATTAGGACCGGACGGGTTCCTCGCTCATGCTCACCACGCCAAGATACACGCGGCGGATCGGACCAACGGAAACGAGGGATGCGGGTGACCGAAACGATCCAGAGATCGGATGCCAACACGACGGCGGTGGTGGCGGCTTTAGGAAGCTGAACGGAAATTTCAAGCTGAATATCGCGGAATCGATAGCGAATAATAATCCTCCTCGCTGGATAACTCGGGACGATCGCCTCCGCGCGAACGAGAAAGGATCGCTTGCTCGCGATGCCGATTAATCTCGATCGCGGAGGACAGACGCGATACCAGCCTCGCGCGGCCATCACGAGCATCGTTTAGGATTAGGCTAATGCACCCTTCACCATCGGGGGCGCGTTTCGCTGGCTCTAGTGGCCTCTCGTTCTGTTACGGACCGGCGAACCGATGGCGGGACTAAGTAAGAGTCCATCGACTCCTGGACAAAGCCTACCCCCGAGCCCCCTCGAGACTGCCGAACCGCAGCCGGTTATACTTTTAATACCTCTTAATACCCCCCCCCCTCTGCCTCACTCCCTCCCTTCCCTACCGTCGGCGATCCGAAATCTCCGTCTCGTAATCGTCGTAAATGTCGGACGTTCCGAAGGACGCCACGCGCCTTCTCGTTACCTTCGCGGTGTCTGTCGGTGTGAAAAGTCTAGAAAAGTCTTGAAAGTGATATTTACCGAGGCAGGATGCGCATCCGAGACTAGCAAATTCCCAAGATCGGCGTGGCTAAAAGCGGCTGGACTCACCTGAAAGACAAGAGAGACAAGAGACGGCGATTAATCATCGGTTGCATATTACATAAAATCGTCGGGGTCGGGAGAGGCAGGGTGAGGGGGATGGAACTGTTATGACGGAATTGCTATCGTAATCATCGGAGTATCTTTGCGCGACTTCTCGGAGGAAGCGCGGGGATATCGACTCTGGCTTTTATATCGACTCCGCGCGCACGCGGAGGATAGAATTATGCGAGCGGGAATTAAAGCCGAACGGGAGCGCGCGCTCGCATCGATCGCGGCGCTAATTAACACCACGGAATTGATTCCGCCGTGATTCGCGAAAGCGAGAGGGGAGGTGGCAAGGGCAGGCAACGCGCTTGCGAATAAAAATTCATGGACATTTCGGCGACAGGCTGCGAGCGAGGCTGCGCGCGCGCTTTGCAGTCGAACGGTGTCGCTGATCGAATCGTTAATCAGCGTCGACGTCCTCGCGCGGAAACGCGCGTAACGATTTAACGCGATTGCCATTCGTTATATCGCGCGCGCACCCGGTGACAAAAAATCACCGCGTGCGCGCGAAATAGAGAGTGCGCGCGGGGCGGCGATTATTCTCGGGAGGAAGGAAGCGTGTCCCTTGAAATTCGACCAAGCTGAGTCGAGAATCCGCGACGCGTAGCGATACGAGGGCAAGCTTCCTCCGCGTGAATTCGAGATCGCCGAGTCGAAGCGAGGCCGGCGGCCTCCATGACGTTTCGAGTCGTTTGTCGGGGCAGCGGAGTCGCATGGTCGGTTACTCGATTACTACGGCAACCGAAAATCCGCTAACGCGCCGATACTTGACGAAAACTGAGTTACCGCGACACAAAGGAGAAGCGCTCGCGGTGCTCGGGCGTCCCGACGTCGTCGTCGTCGTCGTCGTCGTCGTCGTCGTGCGCTTTCCGCGCTCGTTTGCGGCCGATATATATAGGGCGCAATATGAACTAACGCAATAACGACAGCGAAAGCGACTAAAGCGTGACGGAAGCTCTATAATTATGGAACACGGCAATCGAATTGGGACCACGCGTAGAGAGAAATGCACTCTCTCTCTCTCTCTCTCTCTCTCTCTCTCTCTCTCGCGACAAACGGGGAGGATAATTGCCGTCTCGCGGCAGCGCGTCGACCGATGCAACGCTTGATAAGGTTAACGTGGCGAACCGCTTATCGTCAACTTCTGCTGTTTAAAGGTGTTTACCAAGGGGGGCGAGAAACTCGGAGGAAGGAAGGGAGAGAGAGAGAGAGAGAGAGAAGCGGAGGAGGAGATGATAAAAGGAGGAGGAGGATAAAAAGCACGGTAGCTGGCAAGAGACGGGGAGACGCGGGACGAGAGGTGCCAGGATCTAGGTGACTCGACGCGAATGTATATTGTTCATAAATTAAGTGTATAAAACCGTCGCTACGTCGGCGTCTTTGATGCCAGATAGGCGGCAAACGCGTTTCCTCTATTTACAAGGCACGCCTGCCAGCTTGCGATGATGGAGCGAGTAACACACAGAGAGAGAGAGAGAGAGAGAGAGAGAGAGAGAGAGAGAGAAAGCAGAATGGGAGAGCGAGGGCAAGCGATAAGGTGCACTGATTAAGCATCAAAGAATTAACTTAAGTCTGCGCGCGCGTGGATTTCGCTCCGCTCGGCGCCCCGCGCGATTCGCTCGCTCGCCAAGAGTTGGATCAATTCCCGGGATTCGCGCTAAGCCAACACGCCCATCGCATCGACAGCTCTCGCATCGCATACCGCGAGTATTTGCCCAATCGGTCGCTACGGGACGATGATTGCCCGCTGGAAAACACGCGCGGAATTTCCTCGGCACGCATGCACGCGCATGCGCGCGCGCGTTGCTTGCGTTGCCGTTGTCTCACCTCGCGGCGAGAGATTTATGCGGCTCGCATGTGTAATAGCCGCGTCTACGCCGCGGCGCGCCCGATACGGCGACAGCGACGACGACGACGACGACGACGACGACGAGGACGGCGGTGGCGGCAGGGGCCGGATGCGTATCGGATAATGCGGCGTAATCGGTATCTCGCAAGCGGCAAGCGCGATTTAAAGCGCCGAGATACTCGGTTAGCGTATCGTAGCCCGCGACCGGGTAATCGATACGTCTAAAATCGCGCGTGGGCGGGCCGCATAAGCGCTGCGCGATAATAACGCGCTCGTCCAGCGCTCGCTCGCGCGCTCGCTCGCGACAGATCCACGACCGATAAAGCACGTGCGCGCTTCCCGGCTGAGCAGTCTCACGTGCCGCGTCCGGGAACGCGTGCACATACATGGCGATGCACCCCGCCCCGGGAGTTTCGCGTCCGAGAAGCCAGAAGCCACAAGAGCGAACACGCTACGCGACGATTAAATATTTCATTTCTTGTCTCGGGGTGCCGCTCGGGGTGGTGTACGCGTCGAGCAGCTACGAGGAGCTACACCGCCGAATCGAAGCGCGGTTGCGGAATAGACGTCCCGGGGAAATTCTAACCAAGCGGCGACACGCGGACCTCTCGCAGGGAACGCGACGCGAACGCCAGAACGGGCTCCTTAAAACCCTCCCGGCCGGTCCTCGCGAACGAGCGAGCAGGTAAACGATCGATCGATCCGCTGGCCGACGTGCGGGCAATAATTTTTCCTCGCACGTCGTGCATTGATAATCCGCTCCCCCTTTCTCTCTCTCCCTCTCTCTGGATGCGGCGCGTCGCGAGGAGGGCGCGCCCATATAATATCGAAAAAGCGGCAATTTGGCGCGCGACCCGCCGCCAATTATCGGCGGAGACGACCACGTCGGCGGCCACGTGGAATCCCCGGTCGTTAGGGCGGTTAACGAGTTCGTACCGGCACGTGACACGAGCAGCCTCGTGGTCTCGAGATCTCTCCACGCCACGCCGCGCTACACCACGCCACGCCATGCCGCGCCGCGCCGCGCCATGCTATGCCATGCCATGCCATGCCATGCCACGCGACGATGACGACGACGACGACGACGATGACGACGACGACGACGACGTTCCTCTCGTCGTCGGAGAAGGATGAGAGCCACTGCTTGGCACGTCCGGTGGGGACCGGCTCTCCCGGCGTAGGGACGAAGGAGACGGCGGTGGAGGCGGACGAGGACCAGATGCAGACAGGGGAGACGAAGAAGGACGGAAGGTCGGGGAGGGCGGCGAGGGAGGAACGACACGATCAGGGCTGTGCTCGCGTTTCCGCGAGCCCATCGCCGAGCGGGCGCGAATCGCGTCGATTTGTCAGAAAATTGAATTCTCGGTGGGATTCGAGCTCGGCATCTCGATTCTCCAGTCTATCGATAATTCGACATCGCTTCAGTTTATGGAAAGAAATCGGTTGGGATCACGCGACAGACGCGAGTCCGTCTTTCGTGATTCGACGTTACTTTTGTTCACTTCCTCTCCGTCTTCAACGCGTTTCATGTAGGTGAGGGGCAAAAATATCCAGCAGCGGCCCTCTTAAACGGACACGCGTATCCCGCGAAATAATTCAGCGGCACTAACGCGACTCCTCATTAACCTTCTCCCCCGCTTGCGATCCGCTCCCCTCGGCATGGAATCGGACGACGCGCACACGCCGCGTCGTCCCTGGCGGAGGAGCGCAGCGTGCGCGCGCGGACGCGAGGCGCATCGGCGGCGATCGAGGATCGAGAGGAGACGGGGCAGCGGACAAAGAGGGAACGGTGAGGGAGCGAGGGAGCGCATAGTGGTAGACGAGGCTGATAGATCATGTCGTAAGGGCCCGGCGGAGGGCGTCCGGCGACCGCGTCCGTAACGAGGAACGGCAGCGACGTCGGCGCAGCGGCAACGGAGGCGACACCCACTATAGCCGCGAACACGCACGCACGCACGCACGCACGCATACGCGTTCGTGCACGTGCGGACGTCTTCCTCCTCCGCTCCTTCGCGTTCCCTCTCTTTCTCTCTCTCTCTCTCTCTCTCTCTCTCTGCTCTGCTCTGCTCTGTCCCTCGTTCGATCCTCTGACCATCCTCCTCGCGCGCTCTCTAACCATATTTCTCTGCGCGTTACACTCCCCCTCCCCCTCTATGCCCCACGTTTTCTCCCATTCCTCTCTTCTCTTCTCGCCGCCGACCTCCTCCGCCGTCTCCCTATCTCTCGCGTTACTCCTCTCTCGGTTACAATGTTGCCGCGTCGGGCGCGCGCAGCATCGCTCCTCCGGCTGCGCTCATCGTACTCCGCGGCTTGGCTTTGCACAGCACAGGCCAGGCCAGGCGCGCGCAGGGACGTATTATGCGGCGTGTGCAGTCCGCCGGATGGACGGCGCTCCGCGCGCGCGGACCGCCGTCCCTTTCTCCGTCCCTCTCCCTCGGCCTGTCTGCCGATTCGCGAGATGCGAGCGCGCATCTAATTCAATTCGCCCATAGACGCGCCACTCGTGTCTCTCTCTCCGCCCTTGACGGTAAAACCCAATCACGGCGGACATGAGAGAATGCCCGGAAATCGGCACGTCTCGCCGACCAATCGAATCCAACAGAATCGAAAAAGTCTGTCCGTGGGCGCGTCGGGCTGCGCGAGGCGCTCGCGCCGAAAGTCCAATCTGAACGACGACGCGGTCCAGCGAATCGCCTTGAGCAGGTCCAGCGCGGCCATGGGCGTCGTCTGCGTTCGGTAATCCCGTTTATCGAAACGCGAAACCGCGTTATCCGACTCGATAAGTAAATTCGCGGCTCGTTCGAGCACGTCCAACGATAATGCGATGATCCGTCGCGCGTGCATCTTGCACCTCGCGTTTAGCCACCGATATTGGACGCGGTCTGCTACCTCTCTCTCTCTCCCTCTCCGCGTCTTCGTCTCTCATCCGCCTGCACGCAGGCTTGCACCTCGCACCGCATCGTGCAGCGACAAAAACGCAACCACGCGCGCACGTTTCTTCGCGCGGCAACGTCGGAGCGGATTCAGGCTCGGTTGGAGTGGATCGGCTTCGGTGTCGCGGTGCTTGGCGTGATCGCGCGCGAATCGCAAGAATCGCGGCGAACAGACGAACGCGAGAAGGTGCGTTGTCCCTTGCGGACGAACGTTACACGTTCGACCTTGATTTTCAATCAAGCATCCCAAGTATTGAAAAAAGACGGAAGTCTTGTTCGATATTTGTTTGATACGCGTGTCGAACGTTGAAAATCGCCAGCTACGAGATGAGCGACGTGATATAATTAAAGAATTGCCGCGTTTCTCTGCCTCTCGTTAGAGCGATCTCGGTTGCCGGCCGAATGGCGCACGCAGCGATCGCACAAAGAGACAGAAAGACAGAAAGAGAGAGAGAGAGAGAGAGAGAGAGAGAGAGAGAGAGAGAGAGAGAGAGAGAGGAGAGAGAGAGAGAGAGAGAGAGAGAGAGAGAACGCGGCACGGAGCAACAAGCGGGATCGCTTTTCCACGCTACCGGATGATGGATGAATGCCTACACACGCTTGCCGCCACCGCCGCTAGATAAGGAGAGGCGAGCGATTGCGATACGCCGGCTCCGCTTTGCTCTAAACGCGCGCACGCGGCGGCGGCGGCGGCGGCGGCGGCGACGGCCGCGGCAATCGCCGAGCAGCGCAGTTGCCGCGGCAACGAAAGCGCTCGCTCGCTCTCGCTCTCTTCCTGCGCCCCGCTCCGCGCCGCTACCCTCCTCCCCTTAATCTTCCGTCTCCCAGCGCTGCGTTGTTGTTAGCACTTATCGCAAAAACTGATCCGACCCGCGACTCGCAGCCACGCGAGTCGCCCCATGGAATATGCTATGAGGCGGGCCCTTTAAGGGAACGCGCGGACGCTCGCGAGCAAAGAGGAACCTCGTTACGCGTATCGCGAATAAATTATACAAGTTAAATGAGAACGCGCGGCCAATCTGCCACACCCTCCCGCCTCCGCCGCACCCCCTCCCCTCTCCTCCCCCGCCGCCGCCGCCGCCGCCGTGTCGCCGAAGAGGTCTCGCACGGTCTCGATGCGACGCGAGATCTTGGCGGAGATTCGGCGCGTTTCCCGATCACGCGATCGATTCGATTGAACCACGAAGCCAGGATAGGAGAAGCCAGGAAGCCGAGATCTCCGGAACGGAGAGGAGAGACATCGCGTCGCTCATCTCGGCAAGCAACGGCGGTGGCGCGGGGGGCGCTCCCCCGCCCCCTCCCGGAGAGCCGACGGGACCACCGATTACGATCGCGGATTCGGGGAAAGGGCGTCGTGAAACTGGCTCGGCGCAGATCCGGGCGCAGTCCGCGTGCGTGCGGACGCGCAGGAAATACAATATTTATGTTGATGCCGCGCGCGTCGGGCTCGGTATTTAAGTTGTGTAAATCCAATATAAACGCCAAACCTGTAATAAATAACCTCTCGGCTAGCCGAGAAGCGGACGAGACGGCGGAGGCGACGGAGGAGGGAAGAGAAGACGCGCCAAAGTGTGAGGAGGAAGAACGGACTTCTCGATGAGAAAAGAGAGGAGGCGAGAGAGAAAGAGAAGAATACCAAGGCGATGGGAAGAGAGGCAATATTATACCTGCGCGCCTTGGGGCCTTCAGCCTTCGCCTTCGAGAACGAGATGAGAAAGCACGGACCATCGCTCGGTCACTCTTGCACGCGCTCCGCGGACGAGGACGGCGACGGGGAGGGGACGCGCAGGGAAGAGAGACGGAAGGTACACGCCGTTGGTATCCTCCGAAAAGGGGCGGAGGAGTTTTGACCCTTCGCTAACGGGACCCCTCCTCGCTTCTTTCTCGCTCGTAACGCGAATCCCTCGACCCTCGGACCAAATAATAGTCCTCGGAGTCGACTCGGGGTCCCACATGGAAACAACGAGACACCTACACTCGTCTCGAGAGCACGGGAGAGCGAGAGAGAGAGAGAGAGAGAGAGAGAGAAGAGGAGCGGAGCGTCGTCGACGCTCTCCCGTCGTCTCTCGTTTCTCTCGTTTCTCTTCTCTCTCTCTCTCTCTCTCTCGCTCTTTCTCTCTGGCTGTCGCAGTTTCCGTGTTACGCAATGAGAAATCGCGAGACAGGTGCCACTCCTAGACGCAAGGTCGACGATGGACGAAGGAAGGGGAGGGGCCACCGGACGGTCCCCCCGCGAAATCGAGCGGATGCGGTTCGCCGAGGTGAACATCCGCGGCTAACGTCGAGTTCAGCTTTTCGATGTTCCATCGATCGGCTTGAAGGCAAATTGATAGTTTATCCGAGTGACGACGAGTCAGTCCCGCTGGGGAGCAGCTTCTCACGATGACGACCAAGCCGAACAAAAGCGGTAAACGAGATGCGAGTCACGCGATCCGGAGAGGAGGGGAGCGAGGGGAGGGCAGCGCGCGTTAACACGAGCCGCGTTAAGTAATAACTAAATAAATTAAGCGCGTATAATTAATAAATTAGACGTCTATCGCGCATCCCGCATCTCGCGCGTGATGTGTCCGAGTCACGCGCGCGCGCGCTTACAGCTTTTCTAAATTATAATCCAATTAATTCCCGTCCCCGCGCCGCACCGCGCCGCGCCACCGTAATCATCCGCGACGGGCAATTTCCGGGGATTAAGATGCAGATTCGTTCCCCAAGCGCGATCGGCAGTATTCTCAGCTCTCTCGCCTCGTCGCGCCAAGAGTCTTAGATATTACCATTAAGCGAGCCGAGGTCGAGAGCGCGAGAAGCGGGGTGTGGCGAGCGAAATGCAATTACGCGAAAGTGTGCGCCCCGGGTACTCGACGACAACGAGCTCTCGCGTCGCGCGTCCGAGAACATAAACTCCTACGGACTAGCTTCTGACGCTCCGGCTCCGGAGAGTGCGATGGTCACTCGTCGCGCTCCTATGCGAACAGAAGCCGGGACCGCAATAAATACGCCCACGACGAGAGGGAGAGAGAGAGAGAGAGAGAGAACAGCCGTCTCGAGGAGTCCCGCACTCGCGGGATGGATTCAAGTCGCATCGTCCCTMCCCCGCCTGTCCCCGCCGCCACCGACGGCCAAACTCAATTTTCATTTGATCGTTTCATGTTGCCGCTCTCGGCGAGAGCGCTCTTCGATAACGCGAGTGTGCACGCACCACCCGTAATTGCGCTTCTCTCGCCATTCGAGACCCGCTCCAGAACGACGCGCCGCTGGCTGTCCTCGCGGAGATCCAAGCCGCGAGAGATTCGATCTCGCGCGCGACCCACTTTGCCGCGCGCGCGGATACTACGTGGTGATACGCGTTCGTATGTTTGACGCGCGCGCGGCGAACAATCGCCGGCGCGCGGCACGCGAGCTATGCAGAGGCGCGTCTCTCTCTCTCTCTCTCTCTCTCTCTCTCTCTCTCTCTCTCTCTCTCTCTCTCTCTCTCTCTCTCTCGAATCAGCGATCCCTCGCAATCGCGAGCCCGACAATGAGATCGCCCTCCCGCCGCTTCCTCGCGGCAGCGAGGTACAAGCCGGGCCCTACCCAGGGACTAAACCGGGCCCCGGCGGTAATTACCCGTCGTAAATCCCGCCGTTGCTCCGAGTAACGAGGCGACCAGCCAGCTCGCGCCCGACCAAACTTGACCGAGGGAGGGAACGGAGGAAACTGGATCGCGATTCGCCGGCGCTCGCCGGGATTTCCTACTCTGTGACTCGCGGCTGATCTCCCCTCGTCGGCGATACCGACACAGAGACAGAGACAGACAGAGAGAGAGAGAGAGAGAGAGAGAGAGAGAG
>JAHMML010000048.1:1332713-1373796 GCA_020341155.1 Eciton burchellii
GGGGGGGGGGGGGGGGGGCGATGCGAGGTCGGCGCTTCGCGTTTCGGCGTTTCGCGCAATTACGGCCTGTTAATGGCGCGGGCGTTATGGCGTCGCGCACGCTGCGGCGGTTACGGCGAAAAAGCGCGAAGGCACCAAAGTTACGAGAGAGGATAAAAGGATGCATGCCTCGGGCTTTTACACCGGCGGACGCCGGTGCGAAGTGCGAAGGGAGATAGGGATACGACGCTCGGACGAACAAGGATAAAGAGGCGGAGGGACGAGGGGGGGGGGAGGGGGGAACGAGAGGACATGGGCATTATCTAAATGTGCGACACTCGGTGAGCTTCGTGCAACCGCCCCGTCGTCTCTGTGCCCGAGCTACCGTACCCTCTCCCTGCCTCCCTGCCTCTAGTCCCTCTCTTTCGCTAATCTCTCCTCTCTCTCTCTCTCTCTCTCTCTCTCTCTTTATGTCTTCCGTGCGTATTATCCTCTTCGTCCTTTCATTCGCTGAGTGTCGCGTATCCCGAGTGCGCTATCCAACGACTGTCAAGTGGGCATTCTTCGACTTCTCGCAATGCTCCGCTCGACGGGAGAGGAGAGGAGAGGAGAGGAGAGGAGACAGCGGCGGCTGGATGATCCTCGCGGGGAGAGGAAGGTTTTTAAGCGAAGGGATGAAGCACTTTGCGCGCCAAGGGGCCGCGTTCCGCTCTGCGACCCTCCTGGAGCGCCGCGGAACAGATCAGCGCGATTTTAGCGGGCTGCCGGCGGTTTTTCAAAAGAGCGCCGCGTTATCGATTATTTATAGGACGGCCAGAGAACCGCGGAATTAATCGACCCGCCCGTACTAATAAGAGAGAGAGCGCGGCGATTTAGGGCGCGTGACCGATCAGGCTAGATTCAATTTCGTGGCCGCTCCACCTGTCGCCCCAAACCACACCTGTCCACGTTTCTGCGAGGAGGAGGATCCGCCATTCGTCCGTAATGACCCGTAGATTCCGGTTGATATCGACTCTCCGAGGAGGAGATTAGCTTCTCCCGCCGAGGACAGGGAGAGAGAGAGAGAGAGAGAGAGAGAGAGAGAGAGAGAGTCTAGCCGAGAAAATAGCTGCTGATGCACGTGCGTTGCGGCAGGTGCGCGTAATTGATCGGCCTGTCGCGACGCGCGAGATCGACCGCTCGATCGTGGCGTTTTCGTACGCGCGATAAAACGCGCGGCGCCTGCTCTCCCTCCTCCCCTCGTTTCGAGGGACGCCGATGATTCGCGGAAACGGAAAGCCGAGCGTTCGAGCGCGTTGCGTAATTCGCTGATTCATTCGCCGTTAAATTCCCCGGCAGGCCGAGGATTCGCGATCTTTTTAATTCTCCGACGAGGCGAAACCGCCCGAGCCCGGGCCCGGGCCCGGGCCCGGGCCCGAACCGTGAGCAGGGGTGGGGCGAAGAGCAGCGAAGGAAGGTCTCGTTTGCGCGGCCGTGATTAACGCGGAGATACAGCCGGTGCTCGGATCAATGACGACGCAGGAGGTGTCGAAATCGACGGAGGCGCGATATACGATCGTCGCCGTCGCAGCTGCGGGCCGCAGCAACCGGTCAAGGGCCCCGGGCCGCGAGGTGGAATATCATCGACGAATTCGACGAACGATCGCTCGTAAATTACTATACCGGCGGGCCCACGGTACGCGCGAGCGTGAGCGCGAGCGCGAGGTTGTACCGAAAAACGCAAACTACGAATTCCCGAGGTGCATCAGCAACGGAGTAGTCCCGAGCGCTCGTTGTTTTTCTCATCCTCTTCGTCCCATCTTCTTCTCCTCTTGCTCGCTGGAGCGCGCGAGGAGGCTCGTTGCCGAGGCAAGTCGGGACATTGGCGGATGCCCCCGCGGCAATCGGAATTTCGGGACTACGGCGGCAGGGAATTCATAAAATTTTCAACGTCCGACGTTTAACGACTACTACGGAGGCCCGCGCGTGAAATACAACCTCGTCTGCGTTTCCAACCTGGCCTCGCTCGTCCTACGATCGTCCTACGATCGTTCGTGCATTCGCGGATCCAACGCGGCGGACGCGGCGGACGCGGCGAACGCGGCGGGGTATCGGTTGAAACTCGGAACTGGAGCGTCGTGTTTCGCGCGCGCTAAATGCTCGGCGGAGAGAGCCGCGCGCGCGCGCGGATCAAAGAGGCGAAAAAGGAGCGAGCGGCGAACCGAGAGCGAAAGGGCGGCCGAAGAAGGAAGAGAGGCGAGAGGAACTCGCGTCGCCGAGAGAGAGAGAGAGAGAGAGAGAGAGAGAGAGAGAGAGAGAGAGAAACAGAGACAATGACACACACACCGCGCGGTGGCTGGTTAGGGGAATGCAAATAACAGGAGGCGCCGATGTTTTCGAGCCGGCTAGTAAGCCCGGGAGGGGACCTCGAGCGTGTGTTTCACCGATGGTTAGCGTCAAATATTTGGTGCGTGCGCGAGGTATGGCAACGCCGCGCTCGTACTCCCAGAGAGGACGAGAGAGAGAGAGAGAGAGAGAGAGAGAGAGAGAGAGAGAGAGAGAGAGAGAGAGGGCCTCCTCCTCTCTGCCGTTCCTCCACCACCACCATCGGCACCTTCCCCGCCGCCACCGGCGTCACCGCTACCATCACCATCGCCACCACCGACCGCCACCTCATATAGCTCCTCTTCTGCCTCCTTTTCGTCCAACAACGACGACGACGACGACGACGACGACGATGACGACGACGTCGGCAACGAGAGCGAGGATGACGATAAGAGCAGCGGCGCGATAACGTAGCACGCTTCATGAAAACCAATTAGTTACTTTTCTAGCGCGCGCACTAACCAGAGTTGCGAGAAAAAGGGGGCGACAGAGAGAGAGAGAGAGAGAGAGAGGGGGGGGGTGATGGCGACAGGCTGGTGGTGCACCGGGAGAACTGGAGGCGGCTTTTCGGATGAGCGAGCCGCGCCGCTGCTAGACTCGGTTAACGAGCGAGCTTTCAGCAAGAAAGGTTTAACAAACTGCTCCAAGTTCGACGCGCGAGGGAGACCGCGAGCAAACGACCGGCTCGCCGCGGCCTCTCTGGCGATTCCTCCACGGAGGCGGAGGCGGAACAAGATTTTCAGCAGGAAAATCGGGACACGGGCGTTAAACGGCTCATCGAGAACGTAGAGAACGATGACGGCGGGAGGAGAATCGTTCGACGAGAAAGTTGACTTCATTCGACCATCACCACCGCGAAGGAACAGGCGAAGGAACGGGGAGAGGGGGGAGGGGAATTCGTCATTCCTCTTCTTGACAGATGTCGAGTGCGCGCGTCGAGGAACAGCAAGCAGCAGCAGCAGCAGCAGCAGCAGCAGCAGCAGCAGCAGCAACAGCAGCAGTAGCAGCAGTGTCGGGGGGATTGTCGCGTTTATGTGGGCTAAAGTAAAGAGGCTCCCTCTCCCCCTCCCGCGCTCCGCCGAGGAGCATTGCGTGCTCCTTTGTAGCCGTGAACTCTTTAGGATCCGGCCCCTCCTTAGACAATTTGCCGGCCGCCTCCATGAGCGGACGTCTCGTCACCGTCTCGTTTCCCGTCGTTGACGTCGCATTAAGGGTTCACGGATGGGGAGAATACCTTATCGTCGCGGATTAGGCGGATTAGGCGGACGATTGAGCCCATTGATCTCGCGGGAATTCGCAGCTCAATTCCGTCGATTCGGCCGCTTTCGCGAGAATCCTCGGATGCTTGTTTATCGTCGGCTGATTCCTTGCCGGCGACTCGCAACATCCACGCGATCGTTAATTCGTCGATTCCGCCCGCTCCCTCCGTCGTCGTCCTCGCGGTCGCACCTGCCCGCGGGAGATTACGGATTGCATGCGCGATCGGCAAAAACGGCAGGAACGCGAGCGAGCAAGTGCGAGAAGAGCGCGATGCGAACAAATCGCGAGGGGCAACGGCGAGAGCCATTAAAGGAGCGAAAGCGGCAAAAATGCCGACTCCCGTCTGCCGCGATGTATCTCCTCCCGCCCTTCGCGATCCGTGTTTATCATTTCCGCAATGGTGCCGCAGCCGCGGCGGCGTAAAAACGGAAACGGACACCGTGAAAACGTGGTGCGTGGTGCGTTCGTACGAGGAGCGCGCGCGACAACGTCGCGCGAGTAATTGCGTCAAGTGTAATTACGGAAAATTAACGGAATTATCGCGTGTTGATGCGAAGGACATTCGCGCTGCATAAGCGAAATTAAGTCGGGCGAGGAGGTGAGGTGGACGGCGCGGGAGGAGGAGGAGGAGGAAGGGGAGGAGGAGAGGTAGCAGGGAGGGAGGAAGCGAGGGAGTCCCAAGACCGCGCTACGCGCAGACTGTAACACGAGCCGGGGCTGTGGAATAGCGTAATAGTACACCCCGGTAAATTCGAGCTACACCTATAACGTGCGTCTCGATTTTATTACCGATTTCCGTATTAACGAGCCCCTTTACAACAAAATAGATTGCGCCGAGGCTTGTTTTATTGAAACAAGAGATCGACGTTTCCGATCATTCCGGGAGACGCCGGTCTCTCCCCTCCCCCTCCATCCCTCTCTCTCTCTCTCTCTCTCTCTCCGCGCGCGCGACAATATTACCGCTGCCATCGTCGTCGTCGTCGTTGTTGTTGTTGTTGTTGTTGTTGTTATAACGCAGCAGGATTGTGTATTCGAGGGGGGAGGGGGGAGGGGAGGGGGCGGGCGCGATGAATAGCGCGGCGGGCACAGATTTATCACGCGACGCATCGCCGCCGAGATAACGGCGAAACGAGAGCCCCCGGTCGATATAAATCTCGGGCCTCATTACGAATACATATATAACGCATCTCGCGCTTATCGATATTGATTTATTCGTAAGCTGGCGCTCTTCGTTTTAGCGTCTCGTTAATCTTGCCGCTCTGATTGCCGCCCAGTCGTGACTCGCCACGGCCGAGATTGGCCGCCGCCGCCGCCGCCGCCGCCGCCGCCGCCGGTTCCTCTTCTGCCCGGCCCGCGACGGGAAGAGAGAGAGAGAGAGAGAGAGAGAGAGGGAGGGAGAGGACGCCGCTCGCCCTCCTACACGGCTCTCACAGTTCGCCTTAAATCACCACCGTCCGATAATTGAGGGGGTCCTTGCGCGCCGCAACGGCACCTCGTTCCAGGCGCACCCCGCGAAATTGGGAGAACGAGCCGCGCCCTGGTCCCGCCCTCCGTGCGTCGGCGCCGAGCTTCCGTGATGCCGACGTTGAAGAGATGAGAGACACCGCGAAGGGATCCCCCTCCCCGGAAGCGGCGAACCTGACGACTTATCGCGAAAAAAGCACCGCCGTCGCGGTGTCGCCTCGACAGATTCTTCCATCCGAGTCACAATCTCCGTCTGCTTCGCTGAGGAAGAAAAAAAAGTATCGCAGCGCGATACGACGGAGGAGGAGGGGAGGGGAGGTAGGTAGGGTGGTAGGGGAGCGGAGCGAATTCGGCGATGCGAGGCGGCGGCCACGTTCGTTCGTTCGTTCGTTCGTTCGTTCGTTCGTTCGTTCGTTCGTTCCCAGATGCGGCCGAGGCGCCGGGAGTGATTCTAGGTAGGATATTCCTCTCTCGCCTCTCTTCGTCAGACGACTTCGGCGGCGATGGAATCGAGCAACGCGTGTGCAACGTGCAAGCGATTATCTCGCCAACGGCGAGCTTGGAAGCCCCATCATCCGGCCAACACACAGAGACCGGTCGAGCGTATCCGTTCAGCTTCGAGTGACGACGCGTTGCGAGCGATGTTTGTTAAAGCGAGATGCCGCTGCTGCTCATCTCGGCAAAACGACATGCATCTCGTTGAAGTATTCCGCTTGATCGGCTCGCAGCTTGCGGACGAGAGCGCGCCGCGAGCGGGCGCAAAGAGGGTCTTCTCGCGACCGAATATCGCGCTGTTATCGAGCGCGCCATCACCTTGGCCTAATTGCCGGTAACGTTAATAACATTGCCTATCCGACGCGCGGGCGGAAATAATTGCGCAAATAACAGCGAACGACGGTAAAGGGTGAGAGACACACGCACGTACACACATACGCGAGCGCCACGACTGTTATTAAGCGAGATTAACCCGTGTTAGCAGTCACGGTGCGAGTGCGAGGGACCGCCGCTCTCTCGCTTCGCGTTAGTCCCGGCAGGGTATACCGGGTGTCTCGGGCGAGCGATCTATCGATCGCGAGATCTCCGCGAGAGGAACGCTACGAGTAACGAGTAGAATCGATGCCGCGACCGCCGCGATGCTGACAGTTCGCTCAGCTGATCGCCGAACAGAGACGGCGATTGCGGCGCGTCGCGATAAAGAGCAGAGCTACGCGCTCTAGCGAGCAGCATCCGATAACGGCACACCGCCGTGGAACGTCCGCCGACACATCCGGCGTGAGGTGGAAACGGAGCGGATCGCCCGAGGAAGAAACGGAGACAGGTAAACGCATTCGGAATTCCCCGGCGAAGAGGATTGAGATCTGTCCGACGTGGGCGTGAGCGAAAGAGCCAGCCAAAGTTGCGATCGTCAAAAGTCTGGATCAATGCCGGTCTCGATTCCTCGCGACACGCGTCTCAAGCGACGACCGTCGACTTTCGCAAGGAGAGAAACCGAAAGCGCGCCGATACCTGAAGAGCCGCCGCAGTCCGGTTCCTCACGGTGGCTCGAGAGAGCGTGCGAACTCTAGAAATCCGGCGAATCCATCCGACGAATAAACCGGCTCGTCAAAATCGGGCTCGCTCACGCGCGTGCACGCACGAAAGGACGGTGGGGTACTTTCGCCCGCGCGGTACCGAAAAGGGAGAAGGGGGAGGAAGGGTGGTCCAGGGCTTCGCCGAGGGCTATAATAACAACTAACGCGAGATTGCGGCGTTAAACGCCGCATTAGTCACATCCGATAATGATAAAGCAAGCACGGCGGCAAGTTCGCCGCGCGCCGACACACATGGCCGCCGGACCGTCACACGCGCGCGCACGCGTGTCCGAAAGTCGCGCGTGGTCCATGCGCGGCGGATGCTGAGGGAGGTCCGCGGACGTCTTGTTAAGGAGGGACAGCGGGACCTCGTAGTGGCAGCGAACGCGCGTCCGCATTTAATAATCCCCGCGTAATGGCCAAGCGGCGCTCTTCTTCTCGTTGATTGTCCTTCCTCTTTAAATCGAGAGAAAAGAGCGAGAGAGAGGAAGAGAGAAAGAGAGAGAGAGAGAGAGAGAACAGAGAGAATTGATTTCCGGTTTTTTTTTCCTTTTTCAAGCCACTCTCTCAAACGATGACCGAGTACGGCCGATGACGGCCGGCAGTAGATTCCCCGTTTGCGGTTATTCGCGCGGTTACGCGTGCGCTTCTTCGGTGATTTCAGCGGTGTCCCGATAAAAATACCGGCTCCGGATTTTTGCGCGTTTTTTCGGCTGTGTTCTTTCATTCCTGCGTCCCGGGTTCCGATAAAAATTACGGGCGTCACGAGCACGGTAAAAATCCACGTCCGCGTCCCTGGTTGGCGAGTTGGCGTGCTAATCGACAAAGAGGCGACTGTTGTAGCACGAGCCTCGGTTAACCATGAAGGGCTTAACGGTCTCGTCGAGGCGAAGCGATTTAAAGCGGCGGCGGCGGCGGCAGCGGCAGCCACGCCGCCGCATGACGTAGCCACCGCGCGCTCGCGCTCGCGATGATAACAATGATAGCATTGTCTTCGCCGCCGGCGAGCCGGTGGCGAGCCGTGCTTCCCTTCGAGTCGCGAGACGGCACGCGCGAGACGGACGCTCGCGGCTGACGACGCTCGATCGACTCTCGCTTCAGATTTATCTCGAGCAAGCTGGAGGGGGGGGGGGGGCCGCCAGTACTCCGGGCGACGGCATGCACGTCGCGTGTAAAGGGACACCTCAGATAGCGCGCGCGCCCCGGCCATTTCTTACTTATTATTGTTTTGCGGCAATATCGGAGAGCAAGTAGCGGGAAGAGATATCTCCCGGCGAGATCGCGTCCCGACTCGCGCTCCTTTCCACAACGATAGCGTTGTCTTTCCTTCCCGGGAGGGCACTATCGGCGATTTCGGCGGAAGCCGGCGCACAATCGATTACATTCGGTACGGGCGCGCGATAAGCGACGCTTTGTTCGCGAGCCAAGATAAAGACCTGGGCTGGGTTGATCGATGCCGCGGTTAATAATCCAAGTCCCCGCGAGCGGAGCGTCGCGACGTCGTGACGAAGCATGGCACGGCACGTCGCGACGCCGCGCGCGCGACGTGGTAATTACGTAACTCGCCCACGGGCAATTACCAAAGTTTTAATTGCCCTAAGCTGCGGGCGGCCTCGCAATAACGTCATTATTCTCGGCCACTCGCGCGGCCGCCTTAACCGCGAGTGGACGGACGGAGCGGCAGAAAGACAGACAGAGAGAGAGAGAGAGAGACAGAGAGACAGAGAGAGAGACAGAGAGAGAGAGAGAGAGAGAGAGAGAGAGAGAGAGAGAGACTCAAAGCTCAAGCGTTTCCGCTACTCGCGCCTCTTCGACTCGCGGAGTTTCTCCTCCTTCTCGCCGCGAGGATCAACGCAGGCCACGAAATAACGAGTCGTCCAACTTTCCACCCCGCGAGAGCCGCGAGACTTCCCCCGCCGCGTCTCGGCAGAGATTCACAGCGCCCTTTTCCCCGCGGGCCCGCCACGAGTGTGGAGAGTACACACGGCTCGACGCTCGGCACGGAGAGCAGGTGCCAAGTTTTGCGAGGGCCTCTCCGGCCCGGTCGATTCGCCCTTAATGGGCACTCTCCTCTCGCTATTATCTACGCCCCAAAAAGCCCAAAGGTACTCTCGCTCGCTCGCTCGCTCGCTCTCCTCCGCTCGGACGGTCGAGAGACGGGCGCTATAGTGCTTCTGAGCACCGGAGACTAATAGCGACCATATCGGCTGCCCATATCTGAGCACCTCGGAAAGCCGCCGGTGCGCCCCGCAGCGCGCGCGGCCGCCGCGTCCATCCGCAACGTACGTTGCCATCGATACCGTTGAATTTCAGCGGCTCTTATCCGCGCCAAAAAGCCCCTCGTCGCTCTCGCCTTGCTCGCTCGCGTGAATAAATTACCGAGAGCCCCGGCTCCGCAGAGGCCTCGCCGCGCCCGCGACGAGTCGACCTCCCGCCGCTCCGGGGTGAAAATTCAGGAGGTCGGGGGCAGAGGGAGGGGGGGCGCGGAAGGAGGAGGGAGGTATGAACGTCGCGTAAAATGGTCGCGAGGGAAGCGAGGCGGAGAGAGGAGAGAGAGAGAGAGAGAGAGAGAGAGAGAGAACCGACGAGTCAGTCACGCGAAGAAAACCACGCGCAGCGGCGAACCAACCAGCCCCACCGTGGCCCTCCTTCCCYCCCCCCCMCCCCYCCCYCCCCCMCCCCSYCAACCACCCAAATGACTCGGCCAACTGCCATTAATTAGAGACGTCCGAGTCTCGCCGTCATCCCCGTGTCGCGCGGAGGCGGCGCGGCGGTTAATATCGGGCGTATTTCATCCGGCTGACGAAGCCCGAGCAGTTCCCTTCATTCTCGGGGAGCCGTCGCCCTCACCCTCCCGCCCGTCCCAATCCTCCCAGCGATTCCGCGGCGTGACTTATCTGGTTTGAAACGAGACTCCGGGGCCTAATCCAGCGTCGCGTTATTAGTCCGCGGCATGCGACGGAGATTACGGTGCATGCCGCGACAGGTAGAAACGCGAGCGCGCCGATTAATCTGGCCGATCGGCGCGTCTCGCGTTCCGAGAATGCCGGGGCGCGCTTATTAATAAACCATGAAGCACCATGAGAAAGAGAGAGAGCACCGTGCGCGTTTTACGGGCCGCTCGCGCGGCGCGCGCGGCGCTCGTCGCGAAATTGATGATTTATTGTCGTACGGGAAAATTGCCCAAGAACGTACGCTATTTTAAAATACCCATTTCGGGGCGTCGAAGGCTTGCTCAGCAATCGCATTTGCATAAAGATCGACGGTTGGCTCGCTGATTAAAGGCAGGCGCGCGCGAGCGGTTTTCGCAAACCAACCAACATCCTCTCTCTCTCTCTCTCTCTCTCTCTCTCTCTCTCTCTCTCTCTCTCTCTCTCTCTCTCTCTCGTTCGGGGAGTTGACGCTCGAGATCGAACGACGGGCGCGACCCGAAGAAATTAGTATTGCACCCGTGCGCCCGGCGATAAATATTAAACAGACGATAAAAGCCGCGCGCGCGGACAAAGGGCATAATGAAGCGGCGGAAAGCTTGCGCGCGCGCGCGCGTGCACGAGCGCGAGCGCTCACGGGGCAGCTGAACAATAACGGAGCGCTAGACGACAGCAGACCGATAGGGGAAGGGGATAACGGGGTGACGGGGCGACGGCCGGCCAATTGCGGTAAACAATAAGAAGCGACGAATTGCAATGCACTTTTTCCCTCCGCTTTCGGTCAACCGCAGGAGTGGCCTAGCGTGACGTCACGTTTTTTGCGGGCTCCGTCATAATAGCGCAGCTTACCGGCTATTACCGCGACTCTGGCACGCCCCTCTCATCGTTCACCACCGCGGTAATACGCGAGCYCCCCTCCCCCCCCCCGCCCGCCCGCCCGCCTCACTCACTCACTCTCCCTGTCTGTCTCTGTCTGGTCTGTGTCTGTGTCTCTGTCACGCTCATCTGTCGCGCTCGTCTTTTTTCGCTGCAGCTCGCGCATTTTATCTTGCTCTTGCTATCCGCAAGACGCGATTCTCTTTCACGCGGCGCGCCACGCGAGAGAGAAAGAGAGAGAGAGAGAGAGAGAGAGAGAGAGAGAGAGAGAGAGAGAGAGAGAGAGAGAGGGAGTGGGAGAGGGAGGCGCTCCTCGGCGAGGAGAATCCGATCCCGGATATCCTTCCGATACGGCGCGTCGGCGCGTACACGGGGATAATTATCCAAAATCATTATTTTGACGCGCGTACCCGTCGTATGTGCGTGGATTCTCTACTTTATGTAATCAAGATCGGCGGCGGCGCGGCCGGCCTCGTTAGCGGCGCACTTCACAACGCGCGCCGAACTTTAATCTCTCGCAGCTCGCGCGACTCGCTCTCGCCTAAGGCTGACGCGGCGATCTCTCTCTCTCTCTCTCTCTCTCTCTCTCTCTCTCTCTCTCTCTCTGTTCTCTCTCTCACCTTTTCACGCGATGGGAATATCCACGGCCGCGTGCGCGGGGGAGGATCGGCGCGCGATCCATCCGGCAGGATATTTTAATTGAGAGATCGCGCGCGTCGATTCTACGCGTCTCTGCATGGAAACGGAGTCGCACTCGGTCCTTTCATTCCTCTCCATTCTTCTCTCTCTTTCTCTCTTTCATCCAGCCAGATTGACGACGCTCGACGAAACAACGAGCGATCCTTCCACGGGAAGCAGAGGCCGTGTCGCCGATCGCGGACGACAAAAAGCGCCGACAGGCCGACAGGAGAAAAGACCGCACGCGGTGTCAGACGTGGCTCGTACTTCCGGATGCCGCCCGGAAGGCGAATCTACGCGGAACGGAATCGAAAGACCGACAGCCACGCTAAAAAGGGACGAAGGAGTCGATCGCCGATCTGCCGAGCGACACGTTAACGAGCGGGACTAACGGTTTATCCCGCGCCGGTTTTCCTAGACTAGACTTATTTATATCGTCATATCGCAATAATTCAGCGTGCGGGAAGCGTTAACGTCGCAAGATCCCGTACAGGCCCCGCGAGCGAGCGAGCGAGAGAGAGAGAGAGAAAGAGAGCGAGGCGAGCTAAGCGCATCGGCGTTACTAACCGGGCGATAAATTCCCCCGAACGTAATCCGCGGTGAGACACAAGGCACTCCGCTCGCGCCGGTATCCACCTCTCAAGGTGAATGATGCAAATGCCACTGCGGTCGACGGTCTTTCCATTGGCGCGCGCGCGCGCGCGCGAGAGAAAGAGAGAGAGAGAGAGAGAGAGAGAGAGAGCTCATTGTATCCGTTCACTCCCTGGGTAATCTATTAAACAAACGACCGTCGTTCCACTCGAGCTCTCACGGTTTTAGCCGCCGCTAATTTTTTCCATCCCACACATCCCGCTCGGGGAAAGAGGGAGGGAGGGGAGAGGCCGATCCGCGCGGCGCTCCCGCTCGCTTATTAATTCTTATTAATAACGTGGCGCGCCGCGTCCTTTTTCTCCAACCACAATTATCGCAATGAGTGCACGAACCGGCAATTAATTTCCCGTTAATGCCACCGTAATACCGGGCCCGACGCGCCCCGCGACGATACATCAGCGGCATTAGAGGGGAATTAATTTCAGCTACGAACGAGCCTTGAAAATGATGGTGTGTGGCTTAGGCCTCGAGAGAAGAGAGAAAGAGAGAGAGAGAGAGAGAGAGAGAGAGAGAGAGGGAGAGAGAGCGGAAACCATAAAATCATCCCGGGCCTTTGCAAACGGAAAGACCACCCGCATACTCGCCGGCCACGGAGACCCACTTAACTGCGCGGATGAGTAACGTCCCGAAATTCTGCCACCTTGAGCGACGCGAGGGTAATGAATGTCTCGGCCGAGATGTCTTACCCTGCCCCAACCCCCCCCTCCACCCCGAGAGACGTGTCCGGGAAGCGCCGTTCCGTTGCGATCAAGCCGATGAGAGTCTCACCGATTCCACTCGTCAGCCTTCGCTCGGTCTCGCCTCGCGCGAGTTCTCGGCAGCCCCGCGGCAGGGAGGGGGCGGGAGGGGGTGGTGTCGCCGGCTGCACCGAGCGCGCGCAGCAGTTTGCTGGCGATACGCCGAGCATGAACACGGCGGCGGCGGCGGCGGCGGCGGCGGGTATAATAAATCGCGCCTAACGCAAGGGCGGATCGCATTAGCGCCGCCTTTCTAACTAATGAGACGAGCCTCGTGCGGCACGAGATATAATGAACACGTCATTTCCATTTGCCCGGCGTGCGAGAGCGCCTTTTCACCCGGACGATCCGATTCGGAACGAGCGTTCGGCGAGGCGCGGCGCGATTTGCCGCGATCGATCATACGCGAGAGCGCAGCGGAAACGGATGCTCGATCGTCGCGAGCCTGCGGATCATCCCCCTTCCCTATCCTCGGGTCCTGATGAATCGACGGGCAATTTTCTCCGTTCCCCGCGAGACGCGTGCGATCTCACGCGAACGTGTAGTCGAGATGGTTTGATTTCGCGTTCTGCTCGCTCGGCGATTCCTTTCGTCGAGAGACTCGATGAATCGTTCGGAGGGCTCGCTTCTGCGGGCGACGACGCGCGCTCGCAACGGGAGCTCTCAGTGTAATAACCGCGGCTGGTCGAGGGCCGCTTCCATCGCAAAATGGCCACGGGGGAGAGAGACAGGGAGAGAGGGGGCTAAGAAGACGCGGAGTATCTCCGGCGAGGCAGCAACCCCCTTCTTGCCGCCGCGGGAGGAAACGAGAGAGTCGCGCGCGTTTCCATCGTTGTTGCGCGGGGCCGTCCCGCTCCCTTTCTTGCTCTCCCCCCTCCGCGCTTCCCCTCCGACCGAATGAAAAAGCGCGCAAGAGCGGGGAGCTCTTGTTTTGTGCACGCCGGGAGCCGAGGTATCGACGGACTGCAATTTAAAGGAGGCAAAACGCCGAGAAGCATCCGCGTAAAACCCTTCCCCCCTCCTTCCCTTTACCACCCCGCGCCCGTCCACCGTTGTGCGGTTTTTCCATTCTGCACCCCCGTAAAAATCATGCTTTACGATTTCTGGAAACCGGCCGCTCCCGCGCTCTCGAGGCGCTTCTCTCGCAAAGAGAGAGAGAGAGAGAGAGAGAGAGAGAGAGATTCTCAGGTGAGGTTCCAGTGATGAACCGTGACGGGATCTTTCAACGGAGGGACATTGTTGTACCCTCATCGAAAATCGGGGATTCCGAGCAGCATCTCTCTCTCTCTCTCTCTCTCTCTCTCTCTCTCTCTCTCTCTCTCTCTCTCTCTCTCTCTCTCTCTCTCCCTCTCGTGAATCCGCGCGTCGAATGCCCTGCCGTTACGGAAATAAATTTCCGATAGCCGAACAACAATCGGCGTTCCATCCACGCCGCGCACGAAACGTGGCTGCTTTATTGCCCCCGGCATCTCTCGAGGTTACGCAGGATCCGAGCGAAGGAGGCCAAAGTCGTTTTACTGCCTCGAAAAAAGATCACGATGGACCGTTAGGCCAGCGAGGGGATCGGATGATCCATCCCGTCGTTCCGGATCACGATCGGGATGTGCACGCCGTCTATTTTGAGAATGCGCGCGCGTATCTTTGCTCGTCTTTTGAAACGGAGAAGTGGAGCCGCCTCTCTCGTCGAGAGAGAGAGAGAGAGAGAGAGAGAGAGAGAGAGAGAGAGAGAGAGAGAGCCGAGGAGCCCGAAACCTTACGCGCCATAAACTTCCTGCGCCGCGTCGCTGGAAATAGCCGCGCCGCGACGAGGCGAGGCATGCAGGGAGGGGGAAAAACCGAGAAAGGGTGGCTCCGCTCGTTGGCGTACTTCGATTAAAGGGCTCCCGTCCGAGCGAGTCAAGTCGCAGCGCCGGCACTCCGCGCTCTCTCTCTCTCTCTTTCTCTCTCCGTCTCTCTCCATCTCCACAAGGAGCGAATCCAATCGAGGCGGAGGATTTGACAGCCGAAAGATACGGAGAACCGGCACACGTCCGCGTGCTCTCTCGCGATTCGTTCACGATTCACGCTTCGTTATTGGTATTAAATCACGGCGCTCCGCGCGGGGATCGACAAACAGGTTTGCCTTCGCGCGGCTGGCTTTATTTTCTCAGCGAGGCCCGCGCGCGGATTGAATTCTCTACCAAAACAAGAGCACACGCGAGTACGCCTCCTTCTTATCAGCGTACGCTCGCCCCGCTTTATCACTTCCGCTTTACCGGAATCCCGCGGATCCCCCCCTCGCGCTGCCAATCGCGCGACTCTCATCGGCCGACAATCCCGAGCCGCAACCGTCGTCGTCGTCGTCGTCGTCGGTTCGGATTTGCCGGGCATCGAGTAAACAGAAGAGAGACAGCAGGAGAAAGGGGGAGGGAGAGGGGGGGGGCTAGGCAAACCGCCTGACGGGGGACGCGCTTGTTCTCGGGTCCAGCTCGAGTGGCGGCGACGAACCTCTCGGATGCTGTACGGACGTGACCCACTTGATCCCGCTGTCTGTAACGTGTCGTAACGGTAGTGATCGCGCCTGTCGATGGCTCGAGCCGATCGATTAATAAACATACGTGTCCGGCGCACAGTGGGTGCCGCCGATCGGCGGTAGCCGCTGCCGCTGAACGCTGTAGCGGCGCGCGTTCGCCGGCGTCACGGTGAAACTACTCTGAAGAATTATAGCCGACATTGTCCCAGTTTCCAAGGGACGCATCGCGACGGAGAGAGAGAGAGAGGGGAGGGAGGAGGGAAGGAGGGAGGAGGGAGAAAAGGCGGCGGAGCCAACATCCGAGAGCGGGCTCGGAGCGCGTTATCGGCGCGCGAGCGATTCCGGATCTCTGATTCGTCGAGCGCGAGGATGCCGCGCGAAACGGAGCCTCGCGGAGGATAAAAGACGAGCGTGACGGATCGAACGTGACGATGACGCTTCGATGGCTCGATAGCCTCGCGCAAACGCGGCGAATACACGTCCACCGCTCTCGCGCGCATTAATTCATGAGATTAATCCGTTCTGGTTTGACGCGTGCGGCTTTCAACGGTTTTCGCATCCTCGCGCGCGCGCGCGCGCGACAAGCGCGGCGCGTTTATAACGCTAGAAAACAATGATGTCGCGCGAGAGCCCGCCCGCTGCTTTGAAGTTCGTGTAATGGGCCGGAGTGGGTTTACGCGATAAATTAGTGCGCGTGCGTGCCGGCGAGACATGACGTATCGCCCGCTGCTAGCGCCGGCCAGGTGTACGCCATTAATTTTCGATGCCGTGGTGTATCGACGGAATTATTAATCGGCGAGCGTAAAAGGCGCGACGAGCAACAATTTCAACGGCGGACCGCCGAGCGAGCGGCGGAACGCGGCGAACGTTTCCGCGACCGCGAGAGATTTCCGCGAGGGAAAAATCCGCGGCCCGTCCGCCGGCGCGACGCGCCGGTGAAATTAAAACCCCGGAGCGCGCATTACATGCACAAAGAGCTTATAAATATTCTGTAACGATACCCACCCCGGCCCGGTCCAGGATTGATTCCCCAATTAAATGTAAATGAGCGCGACGGGGGTAAACTAGTGGAACGAGTTTTATAATATCCCGCGCCCGGCTCAGATCGGGGGCGGGGGCGGGGGGGGGGGGGGAGTAGGAGGAGCTCGTGAAATCCTACCTAAGTAGATAGCACGAGCGCGGCCAATAAATTAATTATTCACCCAATAACCGAGAGGGAGCCGAGGGAGCTGCCGCTGCAGCGGCAGCCCTCCCCCTCCCTCCCGCCCTTCTTCCTTCCTTCCTCTCGCCGCCGTTCACGAGGATCGCGTCACGGTCCTCCCCCGCCCTCCTCCTCTCCGGCCACCGGATTATTTATGATTCCGCTCCAACATTTATTCTCACTCATTTGTCCCTTTGCAATAGCCTTCTTCCTCTCCCCTGCCCCGTCTTCCTCCTCCTCGCTCGGGCTCGAACGAAATCTCATAGAGCAAAGTGCCTGCGCCCCCCTTCCCCCCGCCCTCTGCTACTCCTAGTGCCGAGACTTTTCTGAATGCTCACGCATTGTTGCGCGTCCTCTCGCCCTCTCATTCAACCTCGATTACGCAGTTACATGTCCATCCGCCGCTCCGTTCGTTCCGCGAACGCCTCCCTCTTCGCCCCCTCCCCCGCTCCGCCATCGTCCGTCCCGCGAGGACTTTTCATTCGGACGTCAGCGAGAAAAAGGTGCATTATTTACGGTGTATTTCACAGAGGCTGCTCGACCGAGGAGGAGGCCTACAATGATCTGTTTGCAGAGGGAGAGAGAGGGAGGCAGGGAGGGAGGGAGGGACGGCGCGACCCGCACGGAGAGAAAGAAGTCAAGACGACAGAGGAGGAGAAGCCGCGGCCCCATCCGCCGCGATCGCAAACATTCCCGCTTCCGTTTTCAGGGTGGTTAGTTCTGGGCATTCTTCGGCGTTCACGGTCCACCCCGCTATTTATTCTGGCTCATTTGTCCCACAGGAACCGCCGCGTCATCGTCGGGCGAGGGAAACCTCGAGAGATCCTTTTCGGACTCGCACATAGCGCTCTGCCCCGTCCCCGCCCTCCCGAGCCTTCACGGGGGTCTCAGGTGTTAACTATAAACGGGTAGTGGCTCGACTCTAATGCGATCTCCCGGAATCCGTGCTCTCCCCCCGCCGGGGGGAGAGAAGAAAAAACTAGGGGGAAAGGATGTCGGGGAGGGGGCGACGAGTAGCGAGGGTACATTCCGGGAACAGCGATTACGGCGGCCTTCCGGTAGCGCGAGCGCTGTTATCCGCGCGCAGCATCCGCCGCGTGGACCAGAATTCGTGACGCGGAGAGGGAGAGCGCGAGGAGGACGCACACGATTAATTAATTACGTCGGGAGCCGCGTAAAGACAGAGCAACGCGCGATCGCGTTTCCACCTGCACGAGCCGGCAAAATGCTCGTCGCTCGGAAAATCGCGACGGGACGCACGCGCGCGCGCGCGCGCGCGCGCGGGACTCGCGTGACATCGTCGGGCATGCAGGATTCCTCAAAGCGGCTCTTTCCTCGGCGATTACGTCAAATCGGGGACGCCTGTGACGAACGCCGGGAGGACATAAATTTCGTCGCGTGGGCAAGCTCGTTGTCGCGTGTCGGCGCAAACTGCCGCGTAATGAGAGAAAGGACGTATCGTCGGGCAAACGAAGCTGGCAGCGACAGCGGCGACGATGACCCCGTTCGCGGCCGAGGAATCATTTCGGAGACGCTCAGATCGGGAGATGAAAAATTAGCGCGACGACCAATTCCGACGAATCCCGCCAAGTAAGGAATAAATACAAAATGCATTCACGCAGTGTTAATTTATAATTCTCACGAGAGAATTCTACAGCAGACTTTCTGACCAAACGAATTTCCCTCTCTTCCCTCCGCGGCGCAAAGGTCTCGCGCTCGATCTCGATCTGCGATTCCGCTCGTGGTCTTTCCCACGTTGAGCGAGAGAGCAGGCGAACAATTAGCGGTGGGGAACAAGTGGGGCTAGCGTAACGGAGGAGAGGTGTATCGCACGGCCATCTTGACGGCTATGCGGCCGCAGAAAAAGGGCAATCCCCGAGTTGGCGCGTTGCGCGTAGCCGAGAAACCGACGTCCCTCGAGCACGAGGAGGGTGCTCGACGGAATTAACGACGCCCTTGCGGCGGGAGTAAATCTGCCGAATCTGCTCGGTGATTCTTCTCGAGAATCGACGAGGCGGCTATTTTATCTCGACGCCGATGTCAAAACACTTGGGGAGATAAAAGCATCGCCGCTTCCCTCTCGCCGCGAGCCGAGCGAATAATTAATCACCCACCGCGTCGTTCTCCACGCAAGAGCAAGAGCGATCGCAAGAAGCACACGCCGGATGCGTCCGTTTCTCTCTCTCGAATTCACGCCGTTTCATCAATCGCGGTCCCGGCAATGGCGCGACGCGCCGTAAAATCCGACGCGATCCGATTGAACGCGTACGCGCGACGCTGCGCGCTCTCTCTCTCCCCCCCTCCCTCTCTCTTTTCTCTTTTATCTGCGTAGGCTGGGACGAGCTACCTGATACGGGAAGGTAAAAGCGGCGAGTCTCTTCCCACGAGTGTTGGACGACGGCACTTGATTGGCAAACAATTAGCGACGTCGAGAGAGAGAGAGAGAGAGAGAGAGAGAGAGAGAGAGAGAGAGAGAGAGAGAGGGCGGGGGAAGGCCAACGACGGCGACGAAGAAGAAACCCGCGGAATAAGTATGCATCGTGCGGCCATCTCCTTCGACTAGCCTCACGCACCCCCCTTTATACATACGCACTCTCTCTCTCTCTCTCTCTCTCTCTCTCTCTCTCTCTCTCTCTCTCTCTCTCTCTCTCTCTCTCTCTCTCTCTCTCGCTCTCTCCCTCGGTAGATCGCTCGTTCGCCTACAGTGTCTCTACAATGAGAACAATACCCAGAGCACACGGACAAAGGGCATTCCTGGGACAAAACCATCGTCACCGTCGTCGTCGTCGTCGTCGTCGTCGTCATCCTTATTCTCGCGAGGAGAGTCGCAGGAACGCCTGGAACGCTCCGAATAACGCAGCTCTGCCTACACCTGAGCTCTGCCGTACCTCCTCGATACCCGAACAACACGTGACACCGCCCTTCTCCCGCGCCCTTCTCCTGCCACGGCATTGCCCAAAATTGCGCTCGTTACTCTCCCGAAAATACCGGAAAGTCGAAGCGCGTTTCCCTTCGATCGACACGCGTGTCGATGCTCGTCCTAGCGCGCTGCCTTTCCGCCGGCGGTTATCTTCCGGTCCGCGGATGCGACGACGCTCGATACTACCGTTTCCTTTGTCACGCGGTAACGACCATCGCCCGCGCGCGGGAGGGGAGGAGGAGGAGGAGGAGGAGGTACGATCGAGTATCCGAATCGCGCGAGTCGAATGTACAAGAGACGGAACGGGTGCGCGCGCGCGCCATCGACATCGCGACATCGAAAGCCGCCCGATCTCCCACCGATTGAATTCCCTCGTTCGGGAGGGGGGAGGGGGGCGTAGGGGGCGTCCGTTAAATCCGAGCGCGATCAATTATTCGCGGCGGACGGAATCGGTCGCAGTTATCCGATTGCCATTTCGAGCGCGCGCTCCGCGCGGGATCCCCCCGCTTTCGAAAAAGCGCGATCGCCTGTTGAACGACGCCTCCCYCCCYCCCYCCCMSYCCCYCCCCCCSCCCCTGGAGATTCTTTGTATTCCGCGGAGCCGCGTACGGCACGTAGCGGCTGTACGCGGCACGATTTAACAAATCGTCCTCGCGAGCGGCGCGAGAGGCGTGCAAACACCGTCGTCGTCGTCGTCGTCGTCGTAGCAGCTACTTGACAGTCTCGCGAAACGATCGATTCCGTGGTCGACGACGCAGCCGGCCGGCCCATCGAGATGGATGGAGAGAGAGAGAGAGAGAGAGAGAGAGAGAGAGAGAGAGGGGGGGGRRGGKGRGGGGGGRGGGRGGGGAAGGGAGAGAGCGCACGTGTGCTCTGGCATTCCTGCGAAACGCGCTTAAAGCGCCGCTACGGATCGTTAACGGGCTTCTAATCGCCGCGCGTCGTCTCGCCACCACCAGCAGAAACGCGAACCGGCGGCCGCGACGACGAACGCGGAATAGTTATCGCGCTTTTCCCGCCCGCCGACCGAGGAGGTCAAGCGAGATTGGCAGCGTTCGCTGGCGCGAGCGTTGCGACTCGCCACGAATTTCGCCGAACCGATCGCCGAGCCGATCGAATGCCACTCTCTCGACTCTCCGGACTCCCACGTGGACTCACCTCCGCGCCCCCCCCCCCTCCGCCGAGATATATCCGAGTGCGAATGCAGGAAGCCGCTCGAAGAGACAAGTGTACAAGCGCGGTCCACCGATGCGTCGGGATCCACTTAGCGCGCGACTAACGATTCGGAAGTGCCGCCGCTCTCGCTGTGAGATTTCGAGCGAGGGCCGCCCCGCGTCCCCTCCCCCGCCGCATCGGAGGAGCGGAGATGACCGTACGCGAGAGCGGAGAGTTCGCCGGGACACGCTCGTTGTCGGAAATAACGACATAATGACATGGTAGAGGATGAGTGCCCGAGGTAGGTAAATCCAAGAGACGAGGGACGGAGAGAGAGAGAGAGAGAGAGAGGAGGGGAGGAGAGAGAAACCAGACTGGGATACATCGAAGCAGGTAAAGAGGAGGAGGAGGTGGATTCATCGGCGTGTCTCGGCAGCATCCCCGACCGTCGTCGGTGGTTCATCAAGTCCGAGGAGTTGAGGAGAGGCCTTAATAGGCCTCTCCCGCTAGAGCCTGGACCACGTCACGCACCCTTTTACATCACGTCTCGACCTGATTTCGCGCGAGCGCGCGAATCCCGCCGCCGCACTGTCAGCCGCGATTCCAGCGGATTTATTAATCGGCGCGCTACGCCCCCCGCGCAGCGCGCCTTGCCTGACGAGATGAAAGACAGCGCCGCGCACGCGGAATCCGGCACGGAAGCGGGACGAGCGGGAAGGCGAATCCCTCCGACTTAAAGCTCGCGCGCGCTCGAGAGAGAGAGAGAGAGAGAGAGAGAGAGAGAGAGAGAGAGAAACGAGGATTATAAATTTCCGCAGCTCGACGTCGGCGCGAGAGATCCCGCGAAATCGCGAGAGCGTGGCAGGAAGAGGGGCGCGGAAAAGCGGCGGTTCACACGATATCGTCTCGTTCCTCTAATTATTGACCTTCGACGGATGGACGCGCGTGTGTTGCACCGCGCGCGCGCGCGCGCAATCGCAATAACTTTAATAGCGCTTTATCGCGTTAACGGCCGGTATAAATCGCCGGCGGATATATATTGATACAACACGAAATTCCACGGTAAATGAAACAACGGCGAAATTGAGTGGTCAACGCGCCGACGCACATTACCGTGATAATTCCCAATAATTTATCATCGCCGCATTGCGCCGCCGCCACCGCCGCCGCCCGCGCCGTGTAATCGTCGACGCCGACGTCGACGCGTTTCTACGGTGTCGCGAGGAATTAATCGCCGCCGCTACCGCCCGTAAAGAATCTGCTTGCGGGAGATTCCCGCCGCGAGGGCCTCTCCTCTCTCTCTCTCTCTCTCTCTCTCTCTCTCTCTCTCTCTCTCTCTCTCTCTCTCTCTCTCTCTCTCTCTCTCTCTCTCTCTCTCTACGAGGCCGCGGAGCCGCGCCAATCAAGCGAATCGATACCCACCGTCGTATTTACGCAAATGCGATCCTCGGCTCCTTTATCTCTCGCGATTTGTTCCGTGACACTTTCAGGACGCGTAAATTATTAGGAACGAGGGGACACGACTTGGACATGCCTTCGCGGCTGTAAACTTAATCGCACTGAAGAAGAGAGAGAGAGAGAGAGAGAGAGAGAGAGAGAGAGAGAGAGAGAGAGAGAGAGAGTAGGCGCGAGCGCGACTGCGAGTATAAATCGTGAATCCAATTTGCGGACGTCATAAATCAATAGCGCGATCACGATCCAAGGAGAAGTGGAAGGGCGCGGAACGGTCCGGCCAAAGTCAGATCGGGGGAGCGGGGGGCGGACAAAAGACGCGGCACGGACGCGTCGTTGTCGCCGAGAACAAAAGGGCCCGGCGGCGAGTCCGGGTGCATGCCAAATTTGACGGGGATAAAAGCAACGCGAGCATAAGCAGACTACTCACCATAGAAACGGGGATGGGTCCACCGGCACCATTGGGGTACGGGTAGGGTGAGACGAGGTATCCCATGTTGAACGACGAGGTGTGCGGCGTCGGGTCCACCTTTCCTGTTTCGGAAACAAATAAGAGTTAGCGATCATTAGCGATCTGGACGATCGGTAGGGGTATTTTGCGATCGGAGGCGATCGCGCGATGCTTTAGTTCCTTGCTCTTAATTTAGCGTCTCGCACAGCAACGCCGTGCAGCGATGAATATCGCATGGAAATCAAGTGCATCGGCCGCGTAACGAAACGCGACCGATCGCATCGCATCGCATCGCATCGCATCGAGGACTAGCCGATCGAATTCTAAAAACTTTGTAACGTCGCGCGACGACGTCGTACCAGTTTAGCCGGTTTCGGACGTCGCTACATGTTAGCCGGACGTTAAACGGACCACAGACGGAGAAACGTTCCTTTAGTGGCGAGCTCTGCACGCGAAGCAGCGAGCAGCAAATTGTGGAAAGTAAAAAAAGGGAGCCCGAAAGACGGGGGGGGGGGGAAGGGCGGGCGCCCGCCGGGGCGGGGAAAAAAAAAAGGGGGGGGGGGGGGGGGGGGGGGGGGGGGGACCGACCGCGCGCGATCGGCAACAATCCGCGCAACGCGGTTCGGCCGGTCTCGCCCCCGCACGATTCCTCCCTCCCCCCCACCCTTTTCTGCCGAAAAGCGCAAGATAGCGCGGCCCATCTCATCTCATCCAACTTCGACCCGATTCGCACCTGCCCAATTCTCTCTCTCTCTCGCGCTCGCGCGCGCCTACGCGCGCGCGCGCGCGCGAGTGAGGGTACTAGTGAGGCATAATCAACGGGGAGACGTAATCTCCTTGGCCGACGTCCTTCCCGTTTAAAGATATTAAACGAGCGCGATCGTCCGGCGCGCAGCCGGAGCCTCGCATCGATCGCAACCTCGCGCTCGCGCCATTTCGCGTAACGTCGCGTTTTAATCGACTTAATAACGCCCGCTTGATCCGCACGGCAGATGCCTCTCTCTCCCATCCTGAACGAGCGTTCGTTTCGATATTACGTCTACGTTGAAACCAGTCCTCGTTTAATGGGATTCAACGTCGTTCGCGGCGGGACGGGACCGATCCTGGCGAGCACGCGAGAAACCAGCCCCTCCGACGATTCCCCGATCGTCGTTCCGCCGCGACTAATCTCCCGAGATCCCTCTCTCGCTCTCCTTTTCGCGGATTATCCGCTCGCGAAACTGCATCGTTCCGAATACGCGACCGTGTTCGCGACCGAGACGGATTCCGCTCTTCCGCGGAATCGGCCGAGTTCCCGCGAGACCCGATCGTTTCGATCGAAACCTGCTCCCGGGACTCGATAGCGATCGCGCGAAGATCCGGCCGCTGCGAGTACGAGTCGCGATTTTATTCTCGAGGAACGAGAGCGAGTCTCCCGTTGGGTAGTCGACGGTGTATCCGCGATCGTTCCGTGATTGCGAACGGGAATCTTAACGAGCAACGCATCCTCTTCCCCCCTCCCCTCCTCTCCTCCTCCTCGACGCTGTCATCCGGGCGCGAATAAGCTCGCGACGGAATGTCCTCTCTCTCGCGCCTGGCGCGAGGACGGGATCCGCGAGAATCGGGAGGAACTGCACTCTGCCGTCCGCGAGTGCGAGTGCACCGGAGCGCATCGAGAGGCATCACATCCTAGACACGAAAACGGCCGGCATGTATTCTCGCGCCACGGGGTCGGCGCGGGGTTACGAGTCCGCGCTGCTTTAAGCGGATGATCAAAATAAATGGGGTGCGAGAGTTCAATTAATATCTCGGCAATGGTCGGCCGCTCGAGCCCGTTCGCCGTCATCGTCTCGGCCGCTCGAGCCACGACCATGAAAGGGTCGATTCTTCGCGCCAAGCCTACGCGCGCGCGACGCGCAGCGCAGGACCGTTGACCTTTCCCGGAGTGTGGCGGCGCGAGACACGCCACGCCGGGGCACTCGTTCGGCCAAAGTTATTAAGACGCGAGAACGCCTCCTCTGCCGCCTCGCACGCCCCGGTGCGATTCGCACGAGAGCATGCGAGCGAGCGAGAGCGCGCGCGATTAAATTGTCAGCTACGCGACTCTATAAATAACGCTCGCAGAACGCCGAGCGCATACCGCCGAGTCCGAGTCCGAGTCCCGCGATCCTCGTTTTATCAAACGCCCGCGAGCCCGCTGAAAAGCTCTCGCGGGAGCTGCTTTTATCGGGGTTCCCGCGGCGAAACGCTCAGCGGGTCTTGCTCGAAATTACCGAGAGATGACGGAGGCAAGGAAACAGAAAAACAGAGAGAGAGAGAGAGRGRGAGRGRGGGGGGGGGGGGGAATCGCAGCAATTCGCCAAATAGGAAAATATCCAAGAGGTACTACACTCTCGGCGCTTATAGAGACGGCGCTCGTAAAAGAAGCGAATCGAGAGCGTCGCGGCGCGGCATCGGATCCATCCGCGGAAAGGCGCCGCGATCGCGCGTATCCTGCCCGCCGCACATGTGCGCCACACTCCTCGCGCCCAAAGTTTACTGCCTGCCAGGGCAYCCTCCCTCCCCCCCCCCTCCCCAATCCTCTTGCCCGCCCGCGTCCGTTCTTTTCATCGCGATCGCTGCGCCTCCGCCGCCGCCGCCGCCGCCGCCGCCCGCCGAGCCAAAGTTCACGCGCGCACTCTGCCGTTTCCTCCTAACCTTTCCCGCCCTTCCGTCTCCTCAGCAGCCCCCGTCGTCGTTTGTTTACCTCGCGGTCTTGTTGGAATAATACCCCGGCACGGTAATTATAGATACCCGGAGCCCCGCGATGCAACTCGGACACACGTTTACAACCGGAGAGAGACACGCAGCCGGCGGCGCGGCTGCTTCTCGGTACTGATACGACGCGCGACGACGACGACGACGACGATGACGACGATGACGACGACGCCGCGGCGGCGGCGACGAGGATGGTGGTCACTGACAATCTCGACATTCGATAGCCGGGGGCCGGCGACTTCCTCCTCAACGAGCAAACGAGAGCTATCTCTTCCACGCGCATATCACGGATGTATCTCTCGGTCGTATAATTCGATCAGCGTAATTAATAGCGGACGGTACGTCATCGTCCACTTGTGGCCACAAAGAATCTTCGCTCGAGTGTCACGCGCGCTCCGTTTCCTCCTCGTGTATCCTTTCAACACTTGCTACCGCGGGTGGTTCCGGCATCTTTGTTATCTACGTTCGACTGTCCTCGCATGCTCTCGCCGAGAGATCACACACGCCGGCCGATCCCTTTGGCGGCCCGCTGTAAAGCTGCCTCATTTGTCGGTCTTTTTCATGATTCACGTCACGTTTTCCGATAGCGTACAACGGTTGATCGATAGATGAGAAAGAGAGAGAGAGAGAGAGAGAGAGAGAGAATGAGCAGTGAAGCGAGAGCGAGAGCCCGCGACACGCGACACGTGCGGTGTATCGCGCATTGTTTGTATCTCATACTTGACGTTAAATGAATATATATAATTGCTGGACCGCGATTGCAAAAAGGATGCGCGCGTTCTCTCTCCCTCTCTCTCCCGCCGCGGCCGCGGCCTGCGAGTTCCGCCGGACTTGTAGCGAGTATCAATTTGCGAGAGGATGCGATCGTGATCGCACGGGCTCTTCAGCAATATTCCTCGAGTTATCCGCGATTCCGCATCGACGATTCCTCGAAAGGCGGCTATTACGGGCACGCGGAGGCCAAAGAGCGGAAGGAGCCGTGAAGAGATTATTACGCGCGGAGCGCTCGCGAGCATTGTCTATCGTTTGACGAAAAGCAGCAGACAAAGTCTCCGATGCATTATTCCGCGCCAAACGAATCCTCCTCCTTCTCCTCCTCCTCTCGCGCTCTTATCTCGCATATCCGTTTCGCGGATGCGCGTGAAAAACACGGCAGAGGCGCCAAGGTTCCGTCGCGAGAGAGAAAAAGAAAGAGAAAGAGAGAGGGGGGGGGGAGAGAGATGCACGCCGCGGCGGAAATAACCACCGCTACCTCCGCCGCCCCTGTACTCAATCTTCAGGACAGATGGGTAAAAGGGAAAAGGAAGGGAGAAGAAGGGAGCGCAAATCCGTGTCTTGTCAATCATCGGCCGCAGTGCGTTATCGCCTCGTTATTACTCCCCTCCGGGGAGGAGGGGGCCGATAAAGGCCGGGGCGGCTCTAATCCGGTGATGGGAGGGCGAGCGGCAATTACGTGCTTCTTCCAAATTCGAGCTACGAATCACGGCCGGATCCGGCGAGCTAAAAAGGACACGAGAGAGCGAGAGAGCGTGCCGTTAATGCCATTACCGGCGAGAGAGCTTGTGTGTACTGGCTTGTTGTCGGCTGGTAAATTACTATAATTGTGAAGTTCCGGCGATTTTTAGATTAGCTCTGGTCCATCAACGATGGATATACCTACCCTACCGCCGACCTGCCGACACTGCCCAGCGATTCTCAACGCGGCGCGGACCCACGCTCCACCGTCAGGGCCCTTCTTCTCCGAAGAGCGCGCTTCGAATCCGGTGAAATCGGATTGCGATGAGAGTCGAAGAGGGATGCAAAACTCGAGCATGCGTGAGCGTGCGTGCGTGCGTGCGTGCGTGCGTGCGTGCGTGAGCGAGTCGAGCGAGAGAGTCTTCCGCCTCCTTCCCGCCCGATTAATTAACACGGCCGATTAAGCCGAATTAAAAGCACGCCGCTCAACCTGCCAATTAACCCGAAATTAACGGCGCCAATAACGCCGTTCACCCGTAAAGACGAGCAGCAGGCTTGACGAGCGCGCGGCTGCCAACCAAATCAACCAACCCTACCGCGATTTCTACCCCTCCCCTCCCCTCCCCCCGCCCCTCGTTTGCAAATCCGTCAACCCTTTGCTCCGCTTTCTCCGAGTCGAAAGAAAGAAAACCAACGACGACGGACAGCGCCCGCGACAGAGAGAGAGAGAGAGAGGGGGGGGGAGGGGCAGTCTTCGCCGGGCACGACGCGGAATTCTGGGAGAGACGACCAGAATTCTACCCTGCCTCCTGTTGCTGTCAATGGACATTCCTGCCTACGCGTCCCGGTTTACGAGCGTACGCGCGTACGTGGCCTTCGAGGGGTTGTGGCCTGCCTCCTTTTCTCCTTCCCYCCCTCCCCCCCCCSCSTCCCTTTGCTTTTCGGCGAAGAGAAATCCGAGCGAAACTGCAGGACATTGAGGAATTTTAGTGTCCCCGATGAGGGCGGCTTTGTGCAACAAGTGCCACAGCAGCGGCGCGTCTCGGTCACGAATCTCGGCGGATCTGCCGAGCCTTAAGAACTTTTCCTCCTCGACGTCCGCATAATGGGCGCATTAGGCCCACCGACCGATCGTCAATACGCCGGCGCTGCTTAGGCCCTAAGACACGAATTTCGCGCCTTGACACGCATTTCATGTAAACACTCCTTCCTTCATTCGGGACGCTCGCAAGGGAGTTTTGCTTCCGAGTAGTGTAGTAGTAGTAGTAGTAGTAGTAGTAGTAGTAGTAGTAGTAGTAGTACGCCGATCGGTCACTCGAAGGGAACTCTGTCGACTCTTGTAGCGCGAGTTCCGCACTCGGACTACGAGGGCGGAAGAAAAATGCGAGCGATAATTGAGACGTCAGGAGAGGGAGAGGAGGGGAGAGCAGCAATAACGCTCGAGCGGGGCAGCGGGGCAGCGGGACAGCGGGACAGCGGGGCAGAAGAAGATTCCCAGTTTCGGAGGTAGCTTTCCCATCCGCGCGGTGGATCGTACTTTCCGCTAGGATGCAACGAAACGAGAACGTAGCGTGTAACCGATGACCCTCGATGCGGGAGGTCCGTGTAGAAGAAATTAGGGGACAAGGAGTGGCAGCCCAAGGGCACCGAGAAACGCAGCGCCGGGACGGCACGGACACGCTTTGTTGCAACAAGTGCCGTGTCCATTGTGGTCACGGCGTGTTTCTCCGGGGCGAAACGACGAGTTTTCAGGAAAGTCTCTGTTCTGTCTCTTGTTCCAGCCGTTAGTCTACAACAGTCGGAAGGAGGGAGAGAGAAGGAAGCTGTCGGAAAATCAGGCCTGAGGCCTACGTAATTTATTTGTCTAGCGTAAATCTCGCCCCGTTTCACCAACATCCGCCGCGTTCTTGCAGCGTTCTCGATGCGCGCCGTATTATTTAAAGACACGCAGGGGAGGATCGATACGAGGCATCCGAGTCATCGGCGGCCCATCTGATTTTCCCGTGATTACGCCGTGCCGTCACGAGGCGTGCTCGCGAGGGCTGGAAAAAGCATACGTGCACGCGCGCGTACGATGAATCAGAGACGCGAAACGTATTTCGCCACATAAAGGTCACCGCGAGCAGGCGCACCCTCGTAATGGGGCCCGGAGATTCCTGGCGGGCCCCGAGGCCAGACTCACCGTGTCACGTAGTCGGGGCCCGGCGACGTGGTTGTCGGTTGTTTGAAGCCAGCCGTGCTCGGGAAAGAAGACGATCGCGCGCGCGCGCGCGCGCAGGAATCAAAGCAATCAAAAGCTCTCGAGTGCGAGAGTGGACGCCCGGATTCCAAAGTCGATGAGATCCCGCGGACGATTTTCAACATCGATTACGTCGACGGGACCGTGCGGAATCGGCTAATGGCTGATTCAGCGTTATTACGGGGACTCGTAGACATTATTTCCGTCGTCCTGCATCGACGCCGCAACAATTCTCTCGACTTTCGCCCGGGATCTTCTTACACGCGTGTCTCAGACACGCCGCCGACGTTCCATCTCCACGCGATCGTCGCGCGATCTTTTCAACCGCGATCCATCGATCGAAGGATCGACGCGCGGTCACGAAATTTTGTCATCGCGCGCGTTTCGACGCGCGACGCGCGGCGCGCAGAGGATGCGGCCGGCGGGTTGACCGGAGGTCAAGCCGGGTCCCGGCTCGAGCGAATGAGCGAGCGGGCCCTTGCTCGCGCAGGACCAAGGCAGCGGCCAGGAGGAAGCGCGCAACCAGGGGGAGGGGAAAGGAGGGCTACGAGATCCCCGTGAGGAAAAGAGAGGCCCCGAGGCAGGAGACCTACTGCCGGGGGGGGGGTTTCGGTCGGGAGGCGTATATACATACACACATAGGTGGTTTTGACTCCGGCGCGGCGTGGCTCGGCTCGGCGGCCACAACGGGGCCCAGCCGCGCGAAGGAAAGCAACAAGAGAAGGAGGAGGCGAGAGGACGCTCGGAGGAAGAAGAGAAAGACAGAGAGAGGGAGAGGGAGAGAGAGAGAGAGAGAGAGAGAGAGAGAGAGAGAGAGAGAGAGAGAGAGAGAGGTCCCGGAGTCTGACCGTTCTGGACCGCTGCCGCCTGGCTGGCTGACTGCTGCTCTCCGTCTTTCTCTCTTTCTTTCTCCGTCTCCGTCCATTCTCCCTGGCCGGCCGAGTTCTCTCTCCCTCTCGACTCGGCTCGTCTCGTCTTGTAACAAGAGACGGCGCGGACAATGGGTGCCGGGTACAAGCGCGCCTTCGGCCAAGGCTGCCGCGCGGCCCCGCTGCGCGCAGCTTGGAAACACCATCATCCACTCCGCTCCGCGCACGCCGAAACTGCCGAATCGTGCTCTCGCCTCGCTCCTCTCTCGTGACATTCCACGCTACGAGCGCGCGCTCTACGCGAGCGAGCGAGTGCTCTTTCGTGTAGGACGATCACGATCGACTCGCGCCAGCCAACTCGAAGCGATTAGCCGAGCCCGGCTTGCTGGGGAAATTGATGATAAGTTTGCTCTAGCGACGAATCCTCGAGCGTTTCGCCAGGTATTCCGCGCGACGACTCGAGGCGACCCGGGCGCGTCGACAAAAGGGCATTGTTTAACCGGGCGGCAGCACATCGTAGACCCCGTAAGTTTATCTAACAGGGTCAAAAAATTAATGGAAGATAGCTTTGATATTTTAAATGAGTCCTTATCTCGATCGAGATAAGTAGCGCGGCGCGATCGCTGCGGGGAGGACTCGGAGCGTACTCTCGAGCGGAGTCTCGCAGAGACACGAGGAAACGAGTCGACTCCCTCTCTCCTTCCCGTCCTCTCTCACTCTCTCTCTCTCTCTCTCGTCTCTCGTTCCATCTGAGGGTCTTATGACGGTAATGGGGCGAGATAAAACCGAGATAACCGGACACGCCTCGGGAAGAAAGCGAGAGTCTGCGATAAACCGTACACCGAGGGAGAGAGGGAGAAGAAGAGAGAGAGAGAGAGAGAGAGAGAGAGTGAGGGGGGAGGGGGGAGGGAGAGACGGAGAGAGCGGCCGTTATTGCCCAGCGATGAGTTTTTAATCGGCCGAGATCTCTTTGGACACTCGACCGATCAAAGAGCCACGCAGAGCCACGCCGAGGCTAAGATTCTCTCCTAACGTTCGCACAGACTCGACTCCGCGCTCCGACGAGGAAAACGAGGGGGAGAGAGAGAGAGGGGGGGAGAGAGAGAGAGGAGGGAGGCGGAGGCGGCCCCTGTTCGAACGGAGTAGTTCCTTTTTAATCGCTCCGTAATTTTTTAATAAGCAACGGAGGCTCCGGAGCAGCGGGACCCGCTGTTCGGAAAACATTAAACCCTCCCGAGCGCCGGCAAACTACTACTGGCTGCGATCATATTTCTCTTTCTCGCTCAAAGACTCATTAACTTGCCGCTACAGCGCGGATAAAGTCCAGCAGAACTGCCGTCGCGTGTATCCTTTTATTAGCTAATCCGGTTAGTCACCCTTTATCACGGGAAAGGAAACCATTATGACATATTTGTCGCCGACGTGTAATTTTCCGGTTGCTAATCTCGGCAAAGCAGACGACGCCGCCGCCGCTGCCGTCGCGCATTCCTCGGTTAGTCTTAAACTTTGAGAAACCGTAATGGAGACGCAGCACTTTACTAATGATTAAGCCGGCAAGCCTCCCCCCCCCCTGTTACTCCCCCTCTCGCTTTTTCTACCTGCAGCACAGCGAGTGCACTATCCGTGCACGCTGTTCACGGATCATTCAGAATCGGGACCGAAACGCCGCTCGGAATACCCGTATCGTATTAAGGCGGTATTATACTGCAGTGGGCCTTGGCGGGCCCCGCTGCGCTTCGACGCCTTATCGATCGTCTCTCCTCAACAATGCGGGTCCCTCGGATGGGAAGGCATTCTTTGAGCATGGCGAGCAGGTAGCGAGCGGGCGACGTAGTTTTGACAGGTCTTGGAAGCGGTGGAGATCGACAAGAATCCGATTTGTACGGACCATTATGCCCGTTACGTGGAAAAGCGCGGTCGCACGGGGTGGCGGTGCCGGCGAAAAATGCCCATTACCCCCTGCGCGCGCGCGCTTTTCCCCGCTCGGAGGGAGGGTTTCTCTGAACAAATAAACAAAGCAAATAAACAGGTAGCAGATAAATAAATAAAGAAACGCCGCGCGGACGCTTTGTAGCTACCGCCGCCGCCGCCGCCGCCGCCGCCGCCGCCCGTGTTTTATCGGCACACTGGGAATCCGCCTGGGGAATCTCGCTGCGAGACGAATGTCGTAACGACACTTCCGGATGACGCGCGGAACACGTGGAGAGAGGACACCGTCGACCGGCTCGGATTTAACCCGAGCCGAGGAAACGGCGGCCCGGCTCATCGTTTCCAGAGTGGAACACGAGCGAGACCTTGTTGGAATTCCTCGAGGCGCGTGCAGGCGATATTTCGGTCCAACGACCTCCCTCTCACCCTCCCCCCCTCCCTCCCTTACGAAAAGCGACGTTTCGAAATCTCTCGCGTGTGTCCTCCAGCTGGCCATCGGCCGACACGTGACACTTCCCGCCTCCCGCCTCCCCCCCTCCTCTCCTCCCGGTGCGATTTACGCGAACTCCGCGCGAAAGCGAGTCGATATTGGAGACGCCGCTGACGGAATTGCTGGACGGATCTCGCTGCAAAGTTAACCGCCGATTTACAAACTCTTGCCTAGAGGACCTGGAGGAAGGCGGCGGGAATCTTGACGGATAAAGGAGACCGCTCTTCCTCTTCCGAGTGGACGAGCGTATTGTGTGCTTCGCTAAACGCGGACGAGTGTCCGCGAGAAACGCCGAGAGTCGTGGAAAAACGCGCTCGAATGGAAACGCGGGGAGAGTGCGGTGTCGGATCAAGTGGCCCTAATCCGATAAGTCTCGGCTAATCCGATCGTTCGGCCGGGATTCCCGCGCGATGCCTGCGCGACTGCCGGGACGTGTCTCGACACGTTCCGGTCGCGACGGGGGGAGAGAGAGAAACGGGTCTCGAGCACGCGGTATTCGGCGGTAACACGGGTGGCCGGCGGATCTAAGGTAGCAATCTCCATTACCGAGTTAACGAGCGCGGATACACCTGCCGCGCGCCGGCATCTCGCGATCGCGATCGTAAATTTCGCGATGTTTATCCGCGGAAGCGCTGCTGCTTTCGCGGCGCAATCGGCCGAATCTACCAACAAGAATGCGGGGATTATTCCCACTGGCTATCGAGGGCTTACGCTCGCGTCTGAGAGATAGGAAGCGATGATCGCGACCGGAAATTGCAATTTACGCAGGGAAAACAACGGTCTCGTCGCTCGACGATCGGTCCGAAACAGCCGTTGTCGGGCCCCGATCTCGGGCTGCGATTGTTTCGACGACTCGCCATTCGCGCAATTTTTCCAATCTTCGTCTTCTTCTTCTTCGCTCGACAGGCTCCCCTCCCCTCCTCCCCGATGGATAATTTATGCAAAAGTGGTCAGTCCGTCCGTCGAAACGAGCGCCAGCACGCAGGCAGCAGTGACGCAGGCCCGGCGGAGACCGGGGTCTTACGGCCCTGCGTTCTTGGCCTCGGGCTCTCGTCCGTCGGGGACCGCGGGGTGGGGGGCGCCCCCACCAGGTCCGCGGACTGCGTGGACGGTGGAGGGGAGACAAGGAGACACGCTCGGGCACCCACTCGCATCGGCATACAGGGTGACTCCGATGAACCGCGCGATTTTTCCAACCATCATCCGGTTACGTGCAGAGAATCGCGAGAAACGATCGAAAAAAATTTCATCGTCCTGGATTATCATGTTTATTCGGTGCCGCGATATGATGGCGTCTAGTTTTTCGCGCCTTCTTATTTCCGACTTTATTCCGTCGTGCGCGTCGTCGTCTTCCATTGTTCCATTCCATTTCGGGGCAGCGCGAGTATCGCGCACGTATCTCTCTTTATTTGTTTTCCTTCTTCCGTTATCGCTCCCGCGCCTCTCCGTCTTTTTCCTTACGCGTTCTCCACTCTGTGTGTAATCGCGGGACACGCGGTATCGATTGCGGCATTCTCGCCGCGGCGCGAGTCCGACGATCGGCGAAAACGCGGGACAAGCGCGGTGACACCGGCACCTCCACGAGAGAAAGAGAGAACCCTAACGTCGTAACGCGCAAGGATAACAGGACGATAAAGTCCCAAATTAGGGGCCCGGGGCTCGCCTGCTGCCGAGCAACCGGAGAAACACGAACGGGGAACGAACGGATTCGCGTGAAACCGATAGAATATCGGCACACATCGGGAAGCACACATCGAGGTGTCGCCGTCGGTCGTTACGTTCGATTAATTTTTGCTCAACGTATTGATAAACGAGCGAGAGATCCAAGCGCGATCGCGCGCGCCCAAGGGCGCAGATTCCCAGGCAATAAATTCGGCGCCGGGAGCAATCGATTAGCAACTACTAATTAGCATCTAATTAATGATTAATTGGAATAATTTATGCGACACAGCCGAACAACTCCGATCAATAAGAGGATCAATAAGAGCGTTTTAACTCGGGACACCGAGTCGCCGGTCGGAAATATATCTTTTTGGCGAAGATGCACGCGCGTGAAAACCAGCGCGCGATCAGCTGCTGATCTCGTTGATTCGAACGTTATTGTTATACTATATTATTAACTATAATCGGCTATCGATGGAGGATACATTGCCGCGCCGCGGAATTCGCCGCTCGCGAGCCACAACGCGAGCCCCGATAAAAGAAAAAAGAAAAAAGAAAAGAGAAACCAAAAAAAAAAAAAAAGAAACAAAGAAGAAGAGGAAGAAGGAAGGAAAGGGAGGAATCTACGTAGAAAGAAAACAGCATCAATTGGTAATTATATATCGTAGGCGCGATGCACTATCTCGGCGAAAGATAAGATTAGCGTATCTATAAGCGGATACCCGGTGCGTGGCGAACGCACGCGAAAGCCTCTTTAGAGCGACGACGGCGATAACTGCGGCCGAGCCGTGACTAATAATCCCCGCCGAGTCCCTTCGTGCACGATAATTAATTTCCCAGATCGTTGATCAGCGATCGGAGCTTTCCTTTTTCGCGCGTGAGTTATTTTTACGCCGGGAGTCCCGGGCGCCGCCGCCACCGCGACCGCGTGGGAGTAAAAGGGCGCAGCGATGTGCATCGCGGAAACTTTTTAATTCCATTAAATCGCCGCCAAGGAATCTCGGGCGGAAGAAAAAAATTCCCCGGAATCCCGTTCCCGTCGCGCGTGATGCGACGCGAACCGCAAGCAGAGTGGGAGAGGGGCGGAGAGAAAGGAAAAAGGATGACGGCGACGGCGACAGCGACGACAAAGAGAAGCCGGGACGCGTTGCCTCTCGCGTTCGAGATGATTGAAAATAATTCGCACGCGCGGATCGCCGCGAGACCGAAGGCGAGACCAAAGGCGACCAGAGGCGAGAGATAGCGTCGAGCAGCGGACTCGGGACTTTCCACGGCAGGTGTAGTCGATCCAATCTCGCGTGTGAACATTGAGAGAATCGCGCGACGCCTCGCAATAATCACAGAGGCATCGGAGAGACTGACGAATAGAGCGATTTGTAAGAGCATGCTCTTTACACGCGCTTTACGTGCGCGCTTCTTCCTTCCTTCCCGGCCGTTTCTCGAGAAGCTAAACGAAACGAGATGAGACTCGCCTGACACACATCGCGATTTTTCACGGTCACAACCGCGCGTGCGCGCGCGACAATTAAAAGAGAGCCAATTGTCGCGCGAGCATAATAGAGACGCCTCGAGGTCCCTCGGCGGTTAATTTGCATGACTGAGGTTCAGAGAGCCTTTGAAAGAAGCCCGCATCCGATACAACATTGATTACCACGGCGAGGAGGAAGAAGAGGAGGGACTCGCAGTTACCTCTCCCACTGACCGCTCTCTCTTTCTCTCTCTCTCTCTCTCTCTCTCTCGCGCCACGTGTGTGCACCACCGTGGTACTTGCGTCCATCCGAAGAAAGGGGGAAGGAGGAGGGACGCACGGAAGAAGACGCGATCGACGAGACAGACGGCCCAAGGAGAGAGCAAGACGGAGAGACCGGAGCGGAGGCTGTTACGCGCCGTCGTGTACCCAAGTAGCAAGTGTCGGCCCCGTCGGCTACGCCCATATAAATCCTCGGTTACCTAGTCGCTTTACGAGATACAATTATTTACGAAGTTACACGAGAGCGGCCGGCTACCTTATTTAGCCTCGGCTTGAACGCGGCTAGCCGATTGATCGAGCCCTCCTTCTTTCTCTTCTTTTCTCCATCGCTCCGCCGCCTGTCACCTCTTCCATCTCGTCGTGGAAGCTCGTCGCCGCTGCTGGTCGATCAGCGAATTTCCATCGCGGATTAACGAGGGTTCCGCGTTCATCGGCGGGAATAAAAATGGCAGCAAAGCGCGCGCGCGCGTGTAAATGGATGTCTGTTGCAGCCCGCTAAACGCACCGCTGATGCGCGCAAAGAAGAGACAAGGCGCGCAATTGCATCATTCACGGTCCATATACGCGGCATGACTCAACGAGCGCCGCGCGATGACGGCCGAGTTTGCGACGAGTTTCCATTTCCTCCTTTGAGATTCCTCCTCCTCCTCCTCCTCCTCCTCCTGCTCCGTTCGCGTGACCGCGCGAGATCGCAGTTACGCGATCGGAAGCTGCGACTCGTCCGAGCGGAAACCGATCGGTCCGACACGCCGCATTGGCGAATCTGATCATAATTACACGAGCAAGACCGAAGAGGAGTATCCCGACAGGGTATCCCTCTCTCTCTCTCTCTCTCTCTCTCTCCCGCTCTCTTTCTCTCTTCGTCACGAGGTGGCGGTCCCTTCGAACTCTTGCCGCTTGTAAATCATTCTCACCGCTTAACCTGACATTAGCGTGACAGCCTGCTATCCCGGGTCCCGCTCGCTTCAGCATATGGTTAGCAGATGCCACCGCTCGCCACGGCGGCGGTCCTCTTCCCGTCTCCCCGTGATTAAACGTTTCGGCAGGAATTTTCACGTGCGAATATCTCGTCGCGCGCCCGCCTCAGCGACCCGCGAGTCCGAGGTCGTCCGGGACGACCGACTTCCCGAGCTTCCTCAGCATCGCGCGACGAGTGACCTTTGCCCATCGGTCCGCCCACGTATCGGGGCCCGAAAATCGAACGGACCGATCTCGGGACATGTTTGCGCGCGAGTCTACTCTCTCTTCCTCCCTCGGCGGAGTCTAAACAGCCCCCGTGAACGGCGGCGAGTTAAGGGCCGAGTTTCGAAAGCCGGACTAGCTGCTCTAAACAAAGAGCTTTACGGCCGTATTTATAGTTGTCGTAAAACACTACGCAGATTGCTAACCTTCGGCTCGCAGACGGGGTCGTGGTGCTTGTGCGCCTCCTCCTCGTTTACCGTTTCCCTTCCTCCCTCTCACCCATTTCCTTCTCTCTTCCCTCTAGCCCTTTATCCCCCTTTTCTCCCCCCCCCCGCCCCATTCGCCGCTACTTTCCTCTTTTCTTCTCTCACCGCTCATCGTCCCCCCCATCTCCCCCCCTCTCTCTCTTCCGTCCGTCCGTTCCTCTCGAATTCTCTGCTCGCGCGACTCCACAGGGATGATTCCTCGTCTCTCTCTCTCTCTCTCTCTCTCTCTCTCTCCCTCACCGATCTTCCTCCGTCGTTTGCCCTCGCTAATCTCTCACTCCCTGCTTCCGGGTGCAAAAAACTGCGTGCCCTTCTCCCCTTCCCCCCTCCCCGTCCGGAAGCAGCGCCGGACAGGTCTCTCCCGCGCCTCGTGCGCGGGACGACACTTCCATTCACGGAAATAATGTGATTAGCGGCCGCGGACTAATCAAACACACGCGGCATTCCTCGGTGCCGCTCCTTACCTCTCCTCGTTCTCGTTTAAGCGGCCGTTTCCTCCAGCTCTCGACGAGCCCGAGGAGAAACTCGAGGCACCGGACAACCGCTCGGACGAACGACCGAGTCGTCTCCTGGCGTTAATTGACTCGAGACACGTACGGTCCGACGATTCTTCTGTTTGACGAAAATCGGTTTGACCGGGCTCTCGGAAACGGCCGGACAAACCAGAATCCCATAACGCCGCGCCGTATAGAGTCTCCAAGGGAAAACCGGTATTTTCGGACGGCCGAGGGCTCATTAACATGCGCCTCCGTCGCTTTTTCATTCTTTTGCCAGCCGGGGGTCACAACACTCTTCCTTCCTCTCGCGCGATATTCGTTGGAGCGTCGCGTGAAATCGAACGGGAGCGGGGAACCCGCGACCAACTCGCGTTAATCCTCATTAGCACGGCCGCGGGAGTAGGGGGTAGTGGAGTGCGGAGGGGGGGGGGGGTCGGCGGCGGCGTGGAGATGGGGGTAGGGGAGGAGGAAGAGGAGGAGGAGAAGAAAGCTGCCACTGCTTCTTCCTTGAGGAGAAGGAAGGAACGCGCGCGCCTCCGGGCCCTTGACGCGCACGCGCACGCGCTCCCTTGACGCGTATAAAACGCGCGACGTCGTGGCCCGCCGTAACGCCGTTATTATTTATAACAATCAGGGCATTCGCAAAGCGAATAAAAGAGCCGACAGAGCGTCCGTCCGCCGGTGCGAACGCGCCGCGTTAATTATATTTCAAGATCAAACTTGGCAGTGCGTTAACTGAATCCGCAAGATTATTAATCTCGCCCGGGGCGAGCCCGATAAACGAGTCGTTTACATTTACGTGCATTAATCTCGTCAAAGTACTCCGCTGTAAGCGAACACACGTCACAGCGTGTCACATACGATCAGCACGCGTCACCAGGATCACGCTATTTTATTAAACGGCGGTTTACTCCTCTCCCTCTCCCTCTCCCTCTCTCTTTCCCGCGCGACGGTGCGGGAACAAGGTATTCGCGTGTTCGCGTTCACGCAACGCAAACATCGTGCTTTAAACGGCCATCGAAAGTAACGCGCGTTCGTCGCTACTCCTATCAGCGCGCCACAGATTCCACCACCATTCTACTCCCCCCCCCTCGCCCCCTCCGATTTCCGCGGAACCGAAAAGAAAAAGGATGAAAGAAGGGGCAGGGGAGGGGGCAGAGAACTCCCCGCGACCGGGGACGGATCGCGCTCCGCTTATGTCGTTATCCGCGCTAATTGGTCGTTAATTGGGAATATCTGAATGCGCCGAGGCGCTTCTCGAGTCTTCTCGATGGCGAAAAGGTCGCCATTCGAGCTTGGCCGGCGAGAATATCGCGTTCGCGCGTTCGCGTTTTCAGGAGATCCCGCCGCTCCGGCTGTGCGAGGCGTGTATCGATATCTTGGGCGTCAATATTTGACCCGGCTCCTTGACCCGCTTTCATCCGCGCGGCGCTGATAGCCCGGCGGCGAACGCGATTTCGACGCGAGAGCGCCGATTCTCCGCGGCGGCGGCGGCGGCGGCGGCGGCGGCGCGTGTCGTCGTCCGTCGTCGACAGATCCCGTCGTCGCCGGTAGAAATCGGCGATTCGCCGAGCGATAAGATACGCGATAGGGAAGCGCGCCCGCGAGATTCGATAGCGCGCTGCCGATCGCTATCGGCGACGATCGCGCGATCCGGCGCCGTCCGTGCTCGGCCGGCCGTATAAAAGCAAAGTCGGATTCCACTCGATCGCTCGATTCGAGAGCGGATTCGAGCGATCTCTCTCTCTCTCGTCGAGGGCACACTCGAGAGATACACGTCGCCTCGCGTCTCTTTGGAGCCGTGTGCACGACTGGCCGGGACGCAGGAACACAGGGAGGGGGAGGGAGAGAGAGAGAGAGAGAGTGCGTGCCTAAGAATCGCCTCGCTCCTTTCCGAGCCACAAATTTCAACCTACGCCCACAACGAGACGTCCGTGAATTCGGGATGGCTCCCCGGGCCGGACATATTTTTCTCTGCCCTCGTGGCGTGAGCGAGCGCGTATCTGTTTCTGGGAAAGGCGCTTCGCAAAGGAAATTTGTTTAACCATTTATAAAGGAAGGCGCGCAAGCACCACCGCAGGGTGTAGTTGCCGAACCCATGGGGATGGGCGCACCATGGGCGGCGAACGGACGATGCCTTCTCTCGCTCGCTCGTTCGCTCGCTCGTTCCCCTCTTTCCCTTCCCGAAAGCAGCCTCGCCGAATGCAAGAAGTCCGGCAGGTAGGCTCGTTAGCGAGCAGGTAGGTAGGTAGAGGCGAGTCAGGGTAGGTAGGTAGGTAGGTAGGTAGGTAGGTAGGTAGGTGTATAATGCTGACTGCAGCCAGTGTGTGTCTGCGCGCTTATATACCAGGTGTACCCGCGCACCATTCGCATCGCTGCGTCATTGAAATTTTACGGATGCTGTCCGCGCGCCACTGGAGGACGCTCGGGAGAAACATTACGCGCCGCATTATCGGCTCTTCCGATCGTCGATTGTCGGCCAGCGACAAAGTCGCGAGCATCGCTCCGGTCATGCTAAATGATCCGCGATATCACCGCGCTACGATGCTTCTCTTGCACTCGGTGGGAACGGGAGGGAAGAAGCCGTACGAGGCGAGGAGTAGCATCGCCGGGGAATTCGATTACTCGAGTCATTCGAGTAGCGTATTCCCGGGCGTCTCTCCTCGTCGAACGAAATGTCAAAGAGAACGTCCGCGTGCGGACCTCTCGCGGAAACGTCTCTCGGCACACCCGGTATATGCCGCCGAGCGTAAGAAATGGGTGGGTTAGCTGCGCGAGGAGACCAAGTATGAGAAGAGAAAAGGAAGGATAGCGAGAGAGGAAGGGAGAGAGAAATCGAACGAGGCGATACGAGGCAGGCGTGAAGAGGAGAGTAAGAGAGAACGCGGCCCGGGAGAACGAGAGAGAGGAGAGAGAACTCGCTTGGGTGCCATGTGCATTGGTGAGCGGATACACATCGTACGGTTCGGAGGGAAGGTATTCGGGCAAGTTCAGGGTGATGCAGCAGCAGCAGCAGCACCGGCAGCGGCAGCGGCAGGGTCTCCCTCTCTTCTTCCCTCTTGCGCACCGTCCCGTTTCCTCCCCCYCCCCCCGCCCCCGCCTGCCTCCTTCGCAAGGAGAAATCCTTTCTTTCTCCTCTTCCTTCCCTTCCTCCCCCTTTCTTTAAGTCTTCGACCATCAGCAGCCAGGGCTGCTCGTTTCGTTTCGTTTTTCGTCTCAGGGGATAAACCTACAGTGCGCTCGAGGCGATCTAGGCGCCTGCTGCTGACCACCTACACGCGAACTCGTCAATTACTTCGCACAACGAGACACATCGTTTCTGGCTCTCCTCCATCTTTCTCCCCATCGTTCTCTCTTCCTATCGTTTCATCTTCCGTTTCCTCGAGCGCGCGCCGCGGTGCGTTGCACCCTGTACACTCGGTGTCCATGTGCAAGCCGGACACGCGGAGGCGGTTTCCAAACGGCGACAAACTGTATGTGTATCGAAAGGCACGCGAGTGCCCACGTAAGAAATCGCGCCGCGACAGCGCGTAGTTATCCTTATGCGGGCCTCACACCGAGAAGACAGCCCTGTGGCCGATGCCGTCTCGATATCTTCTCGCGCGTATTGTAATCGTAACAGACAGAGAGAGAAAGAGAGAGAGAGAGAGAGAGAGAGAGAGAGAGAGAGAGAGAGAGAGAGAGAGAGAAAAGGCTGACGCTAATCATCGCTAAAGCAAGAGACCGGTTATCGGGTATACAGGAATACTTTGCCAACTTCCGAATCGCGCAAGCGAGTGACTCTCGCTGAGAGAAGTCTGCACCGTC
>JAHMML010000049.1:0-128841 GCA_020341155.1 Eciton burchellii
TATCTGCAGTTTCGAGAACCTCTGTTACCGTGTGCTACATTTGGGGATTTGGGGCATTCTGAGACAAGATTGGTGGAATATGGCCTGAGGACGCCACTAATGGTCCCATATGCCTAATTAGAGCCTAGTATGACCAATTTTGGGCAAATTTGCTCCATTATGGCCAGTTCGGCCCAAGATTGGAATGATACGTTAGGTTTTGCTATACGTGCGATACACGATATGCTAACATAGTACAAAAGCCGCTAAAAATGACCTGTAGGGTTTTAATATGATCAATAAGTACCAGGTATGATCATTTATGGCTATGTTTGCCCCGAAATTGCCAGTTCTGAGCAACTTTGGGGAAATGCCACATGTTTGAAGCTGAGTATGAATATATCTATAATTTTAATATTATTATTTAATAATATAGAATTATCTTCGTGTAATTATGTCGTTTGAAGAGGCCCTTTCATGGATATGCATATGATGATTCTATGTTAATGCTGTCAATAACCTGATATCCGAATATAAAGATCATATCAGATTTATATTGACAGCATTAATACATATTACAAGATTACAATAAAATTTATTCCAGATGACACAATAAGTTCAGATATGATGATCATCTCCTAATTTTTTATACTTTTCCTTTAATCCTTCAAAATGCATTCCGTAGGTAGCAATCATATTCGATAGTAAATGTGCAAAAGAAAAATAAGAATTAATATATCGAAAAATATTACAGAATAATAAAATTTATTTGTAAAATTACTTAATGATATATAAATATGATGAATATGTTATGTTAATATCTTTTTAGTTCTGCTTCCAAATAGTATCATATAGATCTGTACGGCGTTGATTGAACGTCGGAATTTGCGCCCTGACCTCATCCACAATGTTCAAATCTGCAGCAACATATTATGCGTATACAATCCAAATATCATTTTAATTTTACAATTTTATCGTTTTGTTCTTTTCAAACATGGCTTGTTTATGTTTGTTTATATTGCAACAAATATGTCTCTTCCTATCTTATATTTTAAAAAAAACAAGACAATTTTATGTAATAAATACAAGAACTGAAGACTATCCCAAATCAGAATTTCGAAATATTCTAATTGAATTGAACTTATAGATAAATCATATCGTGTTATGTCTCGTTGTTACTTTAATTTTGCAAAAATTAATCACCTATATCGGAGACTACCATGTCCTCGTCAGCGTCCAGTTCACAAAGTACTTTTCCCCAAGGGTTAGTTAGCTGAGTATGTCCCCAAGCGACATATCCAGGCGGTGTGCCACGTGCCGGCGATACGCAAGCTACATATAATTGATTGTCGTTTGCTCTGGCACGTTGCAATAACGACCAATGCAATGGACCAGTGGTCATGTTGAATGCCGCTGGGTATATCAACATCTGGCAACCTAATGTTATGAGTCAAAATTAAAAATGGCGATATTAATATTTTATCAATGATCTTTCTAAATCTCTAACACAATCATATTACGCGGGATAACGTGAAATATTTTAATTGGCTGTTTAGATGTGAATATAGTAAAATATCTATACAGAATACAGTCGATATCTCTGTCGAATAAATTTTAATGATTTCGTATATTACTTGTTTACCTTTATTTCTATAGAGTCGTGCCATTTCCTCAAATCTAATATCATAGCAAATGCCAATACCGATTTTGCAATTTTTCGCTTCAAAGATGGTAAGAGAATTGCCGGGCGACAATGAATCGCTTTCACGAAAAGTGATCTTTCCTTTAATGTCAATGTCGAATAAATGCATCTACAAATAAGAAAATTTTTATACAAAATTTTATACAAAATACTATTTTGTTCAAATCTGGTATAATTCTAATATATAAATTAAATTAAATATCTGGTATAATATAAATTAAATTAAATATCTGGTATAATATAAATTAAATTAAATCTAAAAATCTAAGAACACACGAACATATTACGCGTAAAGCGTCTGTACCTTTCTATGTTTGGCAACGAGTTTTCCATCGGGTGCCCATATGGTGCAGGTATTATATAATTTTTCGTTATCTCTTTCCGGTATCGTACCACCGATCACATAGATATTATTCTTTTTCGCTGCTTCGGATAACGCCATACTCGTTTCACCATTAGGGATGCTCTCGGCATATTTTGCAAAGTGAGCTAGTTGATGTCGAAGAGCAATAAAGCAATTTAAGCAACTAATTTTGCATAATATTACTCATACATTATATGTGCGAGTAATATTGTGCAGAGCATAATAATATTTTTATTGAAAATACGATTTATAATATGATATTCATATATTGTTTTACTCTATATCCTCGCAAGATTTTCAAACCTATATGCATATATTAAAGAAAAAAAACAAATAGGATGCAATATTTTTATTACAATATTTTGTGCGCATGTGCCAAATCAAATATTCGTATTCAAATTTCAAATCAAATGCGATACATTGATTGGCTGCAGCAATAATTGCTGCCACTATATGAGATAGAATTATATAAGTAAAGATAATTTCTCTTTTTTTTCTCTTTCGACAAGCTAAGACATTTAAAAAGACACACGTTGATATAAATATATTTATGTAAACATATTTATAATAAATATTATTTCCAAAATATACGAAAATAAAATTAAATGATTTGGGAGAAATAAACGTAGCAATAAAAGAAAAATTAAAATCGTTTAAATTCAGCGTTTTTGAGCTCAAAGACTTTACGAAACTGTCTTCTTTCTTTAAATCTTTCTAATTTAAATCGATTTTTTTCAGTACGTCTTATCTCTATTGCATAATATTGCATATTAATAAATTTTATCTCAAATCATTACATGTTCCGTATGGGGAATTAAAGCATTCAGGGAGCGTTACGATGTCAGCATGCTCTTGCTGCTTGGCACGCTGGATAAAAGAAATGGCTCGCGCGATATTTGTCGCCTTATCATCACCGACAGCCAGTTGTACCAACACTAAACGTAGCGCTGAAAACACATCTCGATTCTTTCTAGTTACGCTATATTATATTACGTTACTATATTATGTTACGCTAGTTACGTATATTATATTCTTTGTATATTAAAATTAAGTTATAGAAATTACATATATGTAAACCGATTTACATATAAATATAAAAAACCGAAATATCACATGATCGAAGAAAGATGGAGAGAAAATTCCAATAAAACAAGTGGAATATATAACCTAAAATATTGAACGTAATTAGTATAATTACTTTAGAAATTAGTATAATTACTTTAAATTAATTCATTTATACATGTATTAATGTGACTCGATTCAATTATGCCTTCGATCCGAACTATCTCGATTCAAATTTGAATTGGAATATAATGATATATAACTTGAATCAGTAATCAATGATCGGTAATCCATTTGTTCGGGAAGTGTTTGATAAGTATTTGATAATCAATAGTTTATCCGATATCAAAGAAGTTATGCATTTCTCATTTTCTTTATTATTATATATACAGAAAATATACAACTCTATAGCTTATGTGTTACGAAATATAAAAAAAATATACATACATGACATTGTCCTTAAATCGTGTCGCACGGCATTCAACATGACGTTTGGATTAAATTTCCTTATAGTTATCGCGATGACGTAAAGAAACCGCAAATGCGTTTACGACATGTGGTAAAATTCATTCTTGTATTTTCGTATAGGAAAAAAGAAAAAATTTATCAGGGTCACATCATATCTACATTAATTATCTTAATATAGAGCTTTATTCAGCAAACAGGTTTATTTATATCATTTAGAGCTATTTATTAAAAGATAAAATTATTAAATGCTAAATAATTATTTGATGTTAAATAATTTAAATTTAGATTTTATATCTTTGTATTTTGCTAAATATTTCATTTGAAACGTTTAGCAAATTTTAAGTAATCTTTTTTTTTCCTGCATAACTCATTGTTTTTATCCGCATTTACTTAATAATAGTAATAATTTTATCCATATTTATCTAGTAATATTAATCTAATAAAACATGATTCTTATATATATGCACTATATTTTCTTAATAATATATAAAATTCATTAAAATTCATTTTCTGAACATTATATAATTCTAACGTAGCATGAAGTATCAATTTCACAAAAAGATTACATTCAGCATAATATGGATAGGATGTCTGAAGGTTTACTTAACAAATAAAAAAATTAAGTGTAAAAAAATAAATATTTTTATTAAGAAATAATATGTACAAATAAAATTGTATAAGTAAGTATAAAATAACATAAAAGATATCTTTATATCAGTTATATTATCGTCTACTAGATGACCGAGATCTATAGTTCCTGGATTTTCTCCGATCAGGAGATTCGAAATATTTGGATACTTTATTTTCTTTTTTATGCTTCTTCGATTTTTTCGATTTTTTTGTTTTATCATTATTAGAGTGTCTTCGCTTTGTACTTCTTTTATTGTCACTATCAGACGAATCTCTTCGTTGGCTTTTTGATTTTTTGCTTGATTTTTTCAATTTATGATTATCATCTTCTCTATATTTTCTTTTTTTCTTTTTTATATCCGAGTCATCATCGCTGTGACTAAATTCATCCATTGACTTTCTTTTACTCGCACTTTCCTTGCTTTTAAATTCCTCATATTTAGCAACATCTAAAATCAGTTTCATTAAATATTAAAAATTAAAGTTTCAATAATTACAAATCAAGAAATTTTATAGAAACTTTTAAAAAGTATCTAATCAAAGTAATTAAATACAACATAAAAAAATATATATTTACACGCACGCGCATATGCACACACACATAGAGAGAGAGAGAGATACATATAAACTATTAGAACTTAATTTTAAAAATACTTTAAATTAATTAATCATTAATTTAAATATATCACAATACTATGTCACAATATTATATGTCAGTTGAGAATAATGATAAACATTTTATAAATTTTATAGCAAAGTAAAATTGTTATACATGTCTATTTAAAAGATCCCGAAAGGTAATTTATTTATTTACTTAGAACTTTGGAATTTTTTAAAAATTCTTCCTTTGTCACTGCTTGAACTGTACATTCGTTAATTGAAACGATATTTCCACTGAGAGCCATTTTCACAATTAATCTTCCAACATCTTCATCAAAGCCTTCTATTTGACCATATGCATGGGATTGCTTGCCAGCGATGACTTTTATAAAAGTTCCTTTCTCCATTCGTAACTCTTTCTCTTCCTTTTGAGCTTTTCCATTTTGTTTTTGCAATGCCATCTTGTCCGCACCAAGTCCCATTCCTTTTGGCCGTAATTCAGGTACAACATTCGCTACAATTCTGTAAGAAACGATATACAGAAATATAAGAAGAGTGATCGATATTATGAAGAAAACATATTGAAATAAATAGTAAATGTGAATTTTACATAAAACAAAGTGCGTACTTTTCATTTTTACCAATTCCTTTGCCAGGTTCCCATCCCATACCTCGCAACATTGCAAAACCAAAAGCATCTATTGGAATCTTCTCATAATCTTCTAGTGTACTCTAAACGAAAACATTGATAAAAATGATTACATGTGAAGCATATATATAGTATTTGATAAAAAATAATTATGTGCTCATAAAGACTCTTGAGTGTTCATTATGTGCAAATAGGCTTAATAGGCTAAACGAAAAAAATTCTGTACTGTTTTGCAATTTTTATGATAATAAAAGTTATTAATCGATTAACAGAGATTTGCAAATCAAAGCACGTCTTATGTGCTGAAGTAATAAACGGAGACTATAGACATGTTAGAAAATATTAGAGAATGATAACTTGCTACAAGTATTATACATGTTGTTAAGTAGGTATTACTCTGTGTAGAACATCCACAATTACGGAAGAAATATTTTGATTTATATATTCTAGTTAATTATCATTTACGAATCATAATCAACTAATTTCTTTTCTCTTTCTTTCCTTATTTCTTTCCTATTATTTTAAAGATCATAGAATATAGGATATAGGATTTTTCAGCTTACTAAGCTTTACTTGCTTATGAACATATGTTTATTTTATTAGGCATTATATATATGTGTGTGTGTGTATGTGTGTACACATATTTTTGATTGTATAATCAATATTATCAATACAATTATTGAATTACTAAAAATTGATTACTTACTTCTTCCATGCCTCTTAAATTTTCTCCTTCTTTTAAGGGTAAAGTTAAATTATCTAATTTGTCTTCTTTTTCCTCTGATTTGAGATCCTCTATAATTTCTTTAGCTGCTTGCTCTTCCAAGGTGAGAATTTCATTTTCTTTTTCATCTGGTTCCGTTTTTATTTCATCTGGTTCTGTTTTTATATTAGAAATATCTTTGTTAATCAATATCGTGTCTCCATTAGGTACTACTTCTGGTTCTTCTTTAATTTTAACAGCTTGTGTATCATTTTCATTCTTATTTTTTGTTTCGAAGATGTCAGCATCTATTTTGTTAATAATTCTGTCATGCCAAGTTTTAGAGCCCAATAATGGAATAATAAGAGGTCTCTCTTTCTTATCCTCCTCTCTAAATGAATGATATTATTGTTAGATTTATTTAAATCAGATTGAAATCGTAATATTGATTTCAAGCTTTGATAAATCTTCAACTTACCCAATTACTTTAATTGTTTTTTCGTCAAAACATTCTATGTAATCAATCTTTTTCTTCTCCTGTGGTACTTGCTTGACTAACGCCGGTTTTTTAATAGATTTTGCAAAACCAAAGGAAATCTTTTTACCTTCTTCAGCCATTATTCTATAGTTTGTTGGTTATGTGGAACAATAAAAATTCTTGATGCAATTTTTACATCACAGTTATACATATATACTATATACTATATATATATATATATATATATATATATATATATATATATATATGTATATATGCATGGAATTATATATATAGGATTTTTATATTGTATATAAATATTATGACCAGATGCAATCAGATATCCGACATTCGCAACGATATTCAGTTACTCAACAGTTCCTACACACATCGCACAGAACACACTTGTCGACGCATAGTCGCTTACGATGACTCACACAAGCAGTAATGCTTGCAAAAAGCTATCAAGCCTTGTATCCATAATGCTAAAAATCAATCCAAGTTCTCATCAATTCGAGCGTTATAGCGGATATATAGACTATATTCTAAAATTGTTGCTAAAACAAGCAAAAATAATACCGAATAATACTGATGTTCTATGTAGACTATGTATAATATCAATATATAACAGCATTCCAATCTGAGACGATTAGAACTTGGATTGTAGACATAAGTAACTTCAACAGATCTTTACTTAGTGATATTTCGTTCTTTAGAAATTTTAGGCAGCTATATTTCAATTTCTAGAAAACAACTCTCTTATTAAATATTGACATTTACGTGGGATATTAACAGTTTGAGTTCAGCATTACGGTCAACGAATGTCAAGCAACTTTTTCCTATTTCATCGTATTAGCTAATCTGATTAAGGTTCCGAAATTTGATTTTTTAAGTTAACCGATCTTAAATTAAATATAAAATTTTAATTTTTTCTTCTCAAATTAATCACTCTGAATGTAGAAATGAATAGCTTTCGTTATATTTTTGTACTGGTCAATCTGACTGATCTAGAAATTTTGTTTCTTCTGGTTAGTTTAGTTGGCTAGTCTGCCTCGTTTGAACAGTCGCCGTAGTATCCGCGAGGTTAGTTCACTATCATATGTATGATCATGAATGCGTCGCTACTACGTAGTCTGATTATTTAGTTTTCCTCAGTATCGATAAAAGCAAACAACTTCTTCGAGTACAGCATTCCTCAATTAATGTCTATCAAATGACAAATGAGTCGCGAACGTGATATCGTGATAGGTCCTAATATCAATCTCGATGATTCTATGTAAAATGAAATAAAATTAAATCGATCTTCACAATCATATCCATTGAGTGGTGGTGTAACAACGTATGCTAGAAAAAAGCGACACGCTTCTTTCTTTCGTTTTTATTACAAAATGAGTACGGTTATTAGCAAGGATTGACGTTAGAATGTTTCGCAGTTTCCGTGAATCATATTAGGCTATTAAGTGAATCGCATCTAGTCAAATATAGAACTCTCGAGTTTAAGTTCATGCCAACGTAACGTAACGTAACGTTTGTGGACAATGGACGGGGACGATTTGACAGATGTGGATCCACGGGAGTTACAGGAGACTCTTCAAACATATAGGAAGCTTGCAAACGATTTCACAAACCATGATACAATCTTGAAAGTAAATGATTCGTTAATTCGTTAAATTCTTACAAAATATCTATACGTCGCATATCATATGTTCACTTTATTGATTAATTGTTATTATTACAGGACAAAACAGTCTTATCGTATTTGGCATATGTCTTAGAAGTACCTGATTTAGATGTGGTTGTTTTAGCTTTAGATACTCTAGAAATATTCGTTAAGAATATGGATAATTATGTACATATAACATCTACCTTTGGTGTACGCGAATCCCTAGAGGCAATCATAAACAAATACAGCTTAAGTGAACCAAAGATAGCCAGTCGAGCACAATGCATTAAAGATGACATAGAACGTATGAAGCCACCTATATATAATTTACGTAGTCGTTGTAGACGAGTTATAGAGCCCAAAAAGCTGAAAACTCATGTAATAGTTTTACATGTTCAAGGTTTATTACCAGTAAGTATTTTCTCATAAATAATCAAACAATTTCTTAATATAATTTACATGTAAACAATTATGAATCGACTATGTGAATTATAATAGCAATAATAATTAATTAGGAAACACGTGCCGAATTAGAAGCAATATTAATAAGAATCGAAGGCCTTGTTTCACTTGTCGTGGATGTGGAACATCAGCGTGTGACGATGCGTACTCTGAGCTATGTCACTGCGAAACAAATTGCGGAAGCGATTGATAAAAATTCAAACAACATGGAAGCGAGACTAGTTACGAGAAACAAATTTAATCAAGAATTTCTTGTAAAATTGGTAAAAATTATTAAGAGAAATTATTTAGGAAATTAAGGTTAATTGTTTTAAATTATTTTAAATAATTTATTTCTTGCATCAAGCGTATTCTCTACTCATGATACACAGTTTTGTGTTCATAAAATTATAATTAATCAAGATTTCATATTTATTCAATGAATGATAACCGCCCAATAATAATTGTTAGATACAAGCAGGCGACAATAGCGACGGCGAGGAAATGCCCGACTATTTGCCCGAGGAAGAAGAAGAAGATGACAAAGAGGGAGTTGTCTCGTTATTTACCGGTTTAAAACAAAGTGCTTCATCTTTATATAAATCTACCGCAGAGTTTCTGAATAATTCGTTTTATTGGTAAAATCCATAGGTTTTATTAGTAATGATTAATTATTAGTAATTATTAATTGTTAAAATTTGCGTGATTGATATAATTGTAATTATTTTATTTATTCGAAATCATTTATCTTTTCGAAGGACTGAGAGCATTTTGTGAGCATAGATAGTGTACGATACCTTGAAAGGTATGATATATTAAAGAGAATGAAACCGAAATTTGAAAAAGAATTTTTTGTATTAATCTGAACTGATCGATCATTATTAAATGTGATCGGTTCAAGAATCTCGCACTTTTATCAGGACATTTATGATAAACCATGATGATTATAGCTGAAGCTATAAGTTTGCCGATTTTTATAGTTTATCGTAAGTAATACCTTATACTTTCGATAAATAATTAATTTATACATCGATCGATTTCTAAGTTTTTACATCTATATTTGTAAAAAGAAATGTACGTTTTATGTATATTTGTATACAGTTATCTTTCTTATCTGTTTCGTATTTTTAACAATTATGCATGTTCGAATTTTATAACTTAATTAAACATACATAAATCAATTATATACGTATACAGATTATATTACTTTGAGAAAAATTCTCATCGAATTCTCCGGTATAATATACGTACCGGATTAATATAATATAATAATATACGTACTCGAAATCTAATTATCGAATCTTATTTTCTATGTAAATGAGATTTCATTGTAATGTGTAATATATAATTTAAGATCATAGATTAGATACGGAGATTAAATATAACATGTAATGTAACATTTAAGTCATAATATAATTTTTACAAACGGATAAAGCTCTATGAAGAAATCCTAATCCGCTTAATCTTGTAATAATTTTCGCCAATTTCGCCAAATCATTTATTTATATCTATGTTTACGTAATATCACTAGATTGCTATTTATAAAACTAATGATCTAAGTAAATCTCAACTATATAATCGTTGCAATTTTCACATTTGTACTATCACTATGATCAAATTTATTAGTTGCTCTTAAAAGTGAAGCATTATCATGTATCATTAAAGAAAATCACATTTAGAATTTTCTTAGTATTCACTTGATATTGCATACATATGTAGAAAGAAATGTAAAACATTGTGTAAATCAACTTTATTTCACATGTAACACAAATTTTGTGTACTTCTTCTATTATTATATAATAATGGAACTAGTCAGTTTTAGCTGCCACTGCACACAAAAGGAACAATTTATGCAACTACTCGCATAAGTATAGTGGATACAATACGTGTAATTACTACAAAGTTTCTCTTTATATATCTTATAAATTATTTCGTTCAAATGAGCACATCAAAATCGTTATTCTGTCTTCATTCTTACTCGTTAAATTTCCTTTGTATTGTCTATATTTACAAATACAGATGTATATAATTGTCATTAAGGCAATTTGAGTTTCAAAGCAGGTACAATAGATGGATGCAAAACATCATTCTTTTTCATTGAATAAACGTAATAGTTTGTAAACGTACATGTGAAAAAGAGAAAGAAGTAAAGTAAAGTATAGATAATTTATTAGCAATACTATTCGGAATGAGTATGAGGTTCATGCGCAGTCCAATACTATTGTCGAACTTTGTTTTGATATTTGTGTAATTTGGAGCAAATTTGACCTACATCGCAATCTGATAGGTCATTCTTAAATTGCGTCTGTACGTCCGTCCATAAATCTGTCTGTCTGTATAAATGCTTAGGCTCTGAAACCAATAAGTACATTATCACTGTAACTTATTTGACTCTGACTCTTGGGTTGGCTATGAAGATGTTAAAAAGATGTTAAACTCTTTACGTATAAGCATACATCTCGGAAGATACGTGTAATGATAGAAACTATTCTTCTGTTACAAAAAGAACGTTTCTCTCTCAGAGAATGGGAATTTCACATTTTTCTGTCATTTCTTCGTCACTTCACGCTTAATATCTTCATATTCATTGCAAATATAAAATTATACAGGTACAACAATATCTTTCAATACACGTTTCAAAGACTAAATTGCAGATTATCGTTCCGATTTCCTAAGTTTTACTAGACACTTAGATCATCGCATGCAAATTGCCATAGGCACTTATGTCATAATAAAATTCATTTAATTTGTTATTATCATGTGTTGTACATTCTATTTCGAGAAACATAGTTTAATCATTCTTTTTTCGCATGGAGAAAACGCAATTGTAATTTGCGTTTAAACTTTGTGCATTATATATGCATTTATATATGCGTTTATAGCCAAATGCATTTTCACAGCTACAACTATTTACGACTGTCTTTCTATTTTGTCCAAAAGACAAAACGCGTACATAAACAAGAAAATACGTGAATTTAAAGAGTCGTCAATTGCCTTTAATTTTAACATAGAAAACTTATTTCTAGAATATGATCGCCATATACAGTTCAAAGTTACATTGATGATTTGATGAAAAAATGGTACATATGTATACAAAAGGAACTGCAAATGTGAAAGTATGAGATGAAAGAAATAAATACATGATTCTTCATCCGGAGCATACCCACTGTAATACGTAATACGATTTCAAATAACGATGTAATATTACATCTGCGATTACATTAATACAAATAAAATTTTTCCAAGCAATACATAGATTCTCTTGTTGAATGAAAATTATAGAGATCTAAATCATGTGATGTAATGTACATGAAAAAATTCCATAATTTCATAATTCAAATAAATTTGAGCAATATTAATCTGGCTTTTTTTCTTATTAAAAAATTTTGATATATATATATATATATATATATATATATATATATATATATATGACCATTTAAACATTCATCAAGAATGTTTCAAAATTCCAATAATTATTTGCTTATGCTTTTTAAATAATATTACATACTTTTTAGTGGATGCATGTGTAAATGTATAAATAATTGTACAAGTGCATGTATGTGTGTGTTTTTACATCACGTACATATATGCATGTACACGCGCGCACGCGTATGTATGTATGTATGTATGTATGTATGTATGTATGTATGTATGTATGAATAGATAAATATCTATATAGTATTTAACATAAATTATTAAGAAAATGATGGATGCTGTAATAATTTTACTTACAGTAATCCTATCCTATAAACGTTCATAAATCAGATATAAAAATTACACTATAAACTAATCTATTATATAATCTATACTTGGCTCTCTACTTTCATGGCTTCACTCACTGGTTGAGACGCGATTGTAGCTTCGCTAACTTCATCCGTTTCCGATTGACTCGATGTATCATCAGAAGCATCATCTATCTCCTTCCTCTATTTTTGAATAAAATTTTTTTAAATTTTGTGTTTCATTTTATTTTATGCGTGATATTAATCGTTTTTTATTAATCATTTATTGATCGTTTATATTTATACATATATATATATTTATTTATTTGCCTATACTTCTTTGTGATTCATTTTCATACTCTAAAAAGATACTTACTTTATGTGAATGGTGTATATTACGAAGGACCCTTTGAACATCCGGATTACTCTCTAAAGTAGAAGTCTGACTGGACGGAGGATGTGAATATTCAGAAGTATTTTCTTCGTCAGAAGCTAATGGCCCCTGTATTCTCCCAATTGTCGGTTTAGATCTTCGTAATCTGCAGCCAGGGCCAATCGGTCTTCTTGCGATACTGTATGTAATTTGATGGAATGTATGTATGAAATGAAATGAATTATATTCATTATATTATATATTCTAAATATACGTTCCAAAAGGCTACAATATTAGAAAATGTGTAAAATATTTCGCTTATTATTTATATAATTATGTATATATATATAGATATACCTTCTTCGTCTTAAGGAATAGTTGTAAGTATAACTTGGATCTTCTCCTTCCTCATCTGACCAACTTTCTTCATAAGCATCATCTTCACGATCATCAGTATTGTCTGAAGAAATTCGTTTAATATCGGATTGTTCCATATAATGTCCAGATAATTTGCCAGAATCGTCTTTGTTTCTACTATAAAAGAGAAACAAGAAAAAACGTTAACAAAAGTAAGTAATAAAATTATGTTACGTATTAATAATACTAATAAAAATAACATATGTTATCCATAAGTATAAATATATGATTATTAACCTGTGAGATATTATAACATCATCGTCATTTCCATTATCAATCGGGGCGATAAGACGATTAGCATTGATAATCTCGCTAACTTTTCTGCCGAGTGTTTCGAGATTATCGTCATCACTGCAATCCTTCAAACGTTCGTTTCCGTTAATGTTATTCTGATTTAAAGGTTCAGGACTGGAGCACGAACTAGTTTGCATTGGATAATGCGTTTCTGGCAAAATTGGATTTCCGTTTAAATACAGTTCTGTCACTTGTTTGTTGAATGAATGTCTACTAGTGGTACTCAAACAGGATTTTTCTGTTAAAGAAGAAGCCACATTCGCCATTGGAGTGTGATCCGTTTCACTGATGCCCATGATGTCCGTTTGCGTCTGATTATCAACAAATCTCGCAGGTACTTCTATGCTCTATAATATTACAAATCATAAATTTATTGTTATCGTTACGTATCACATTATTATTTACATAATACATAATAACGTGTATCCCTCGTGAAAATAGAAAATCTAAAAAAGAGTATGTATTTGATCTTTTTCTTTTTTCTGAATCATATTATCTATTTATAAAATCATAGATGGTAATTGAAATTATGTCTACCTACTTTTCTTTCGCGATGAGGACTCGATCTAGGACTAGAACTTAGACCGCAACCTGAGCCGACTCTGCGATGCCTATATTTACGTTGCTTGAAGCTATTGCTTGGTGCTAAAACGGTTTCCGGTTGATTGGACTCATTTAGTTGCGTGTACATGGTGGCTTTGATAGGGCTTTGCGGCGAATCTGCAGGTGATGGTGGAGTAGTGGGCGTTGACGAAGTGGAAAACTGTACTGTGCCATTTCGTCTGCGATACAGCCTCTCCTGAGCCTTCAGTAAGGGGCGGACAAGATGCTTCTTACATTGTTTGTATCCTGATTGCTGTTCTCTCCTGCAAACCGGATATTTACTTCTAAATGTACGTGCTCGTCTATATTTAAAGAAATTCACGATATAATAGATCCCTTACCATGTACGTACATGTCTACTGTGTGTGTATGTGTGTGTGTATGTGTATATATATATATATATATATATATATATATATATATATATATATAATATCTAACTTGACGTGAGAATGTATAATATGTAAATAAATACACAAATGTATTAAATAATATGGTACGTTTCACTTTCATTAGGATATGATGTATTTCTTACTTTATTACATCCCGTTCGCGTAATTCCAATTGTAACAGGACGGCATTTAGTTCCAAGTATAGATTATTAGTGCGTTCAAGTTTGCGCTCGTAATGTTCCCTGATATCTTGAGCATGCCGTAATTCATCTTCCCTTCGTCGGATTAGATCGGCCTCGAAACGCGGATTTGTTTTGGTGAACCGTTGCATGTGTTGCATGTGCTCTTGTATTTCCTTCTTCCAGGATTGCTAGGACGAGAAAATTTGGTTATCTTTCTCATGTCGTTACATTATTATTTTGTATTTTCACGACCAATCGTACGCAGAGAATCGTATGGAGGAAGCAAATTTTTTAAAAATTCTATTATGTCCGAATTAGATTAAGAAAATATAATAAGGTAACAAAATTAGAGGATAACGAAATAAGGAAACATTTGTCATTTGTATTGATTAATATATACCTGCGCCTTAAAATAATTATCGAGATCCGTAGAAAGCACGTCGACAGCTGCAATTGCCAGATGCATCTCGATGAGTTTAAAGGATGGTCTATTACGCGGTTTGGCTGCCCAACATTGTTTGATCAGTAGTCCATAACCCTCGGGACAATTGGCAGGTATCGGCAGACGAAGAGAATTGCTGCCTACTCCCCACATAACGGCAGAGGAATCTACATCTTTGTAAGGTATTTCTCCGCTGAGCAATTCCCATAATACGACGCCGTACGACCATATGTCCACTTTTTCTGAGCATGGCTCGTTCCTGATAACTTCTGGAGCCATCCACGCTACTGTACCGACGAAAGTCATTTTCGTACTAATTTCATTCCATTGCCTACTCGTGCCAAAGTCGCTGATTTTCACTATTTCCCCTTGCCCTATCAGAACGCTATAAGTAATCTTTCTTGATTATTCAACATTCGACATGAACAGTAGTTTTCTTTTTTTTTTAATTTTTTTTTAACTTTTACTTGTTCATAGAAAACTGTAATTGTAATTTCTAATATTTTCAGGATACTGTCAATTTCAAAATAAATATAATTGTCCTTATTGAGGAATTGGATTCTTTCTCTTGTGAAATTTGTGAAAAAACGCTTGAGAGATAGAAGAAAAGGCGAAAAGGCGTTATATATTTTATATTGTTCGCTTACTTTGGACTTTTTAGATCTCTGTGTATAATTTTATGGGCATGAAGGTATGCCATTCCTGCGGCAAGCTGTTTTGACCATGACACCAATCTGGCAGGAGGGACCGGTTCTCCAGCTCTCAGAAGATCGTACAATGGTCCAAATGGACAATACTCCATTATTATACAGTAACATTGATCTTGTGTACAAACTCCCCTGTAAGCATAAAAGGACAAACGTCTCGTGCGCTTTACTCTAAAAGATATACCAACGTGTGCTCGTATGATAAAAGACATAGCGAGTATCTTATTACTTGAATTGTACGATATTGGGATGATTGAGCTTTCGTAAATGGCGTATGTCAGTCTCCTTTGGTTCTTTTACTTTTTTCACGGCTACAATTTCCTTATTTAATTTTCCGCTGAATACTGCACCTTGAGCCCCGGCTCCGAGCCATTGTAACTCGCTGATTGCTTCGAAAGGTATTTCCCAATCATCCACTGAAATGTGATTTCTTATTATTCTTCATATTCTTTGAATTTGCAAAAATTGGCGATATTATTTTTAAGACGATCCGATGGAACAAGAAAAAAATGCTGATGATGATGATGATGATGATGATGATGATGTAGATCTAGAAACTTACATGATTTACTCGAATGACCTTTGATTTTTTCGTTAATAGCAGCCTTTGATAACATGGTCCAAACGGGACGCATGCATCCTAATATGCCTTCCACCCAACTCGATCGTTGAGAATCGATGCTCTCCGATCCAGGAGTACATTTTATCCCAGTGTCATTGGAATTACTCGCAGAGTTATGATGATTGCTGTTGGATAATTGAAGTTCTCGCAGATCGGTAATCAGCTGTTCGGGACTTCCCGCGATTTCGTTTAGCTGAGCCAATTCTTCTTGGATGCACAACATACTAGAAAACATTTATGAATAACGTAATGTAATAATGTACATGTAACGTATTACGATACATTTTGTCGTGATATCTATTTGAATATTTGAAATATAGATTTCAAATATAGATATATAAGATAAAATAAAATAATTTTTAGATAAATCATAATAAAATTTGTAAATTCTGATTTCACAAACTGGATGCGAAGATCCTCTTGAGAGGAGAACGAGATATTAAAATGCTGAATAAAACATGTTTATTTTATTAAGAATAAAAAGATTATTTTGTATAACAATGATCTATATAAATTGTTCAATTTCAATTTCATATGTTACTTACATACAACTAACACGTATCATGAACGTTTCGATATATATTTCTGTGATATATACGAAAGCGTGGATTCAAAAGGAAAAGAAAAAGTGAGATTCTCGTGTATATGGGAGAAAAGAAAGAAAAAGAATTGCATAAACAAATCGAAATTTCATATTTGAACTGGCTATCAGAACTGTTGATTTTATTGATAACTGTGCATGCAACGCGCGCATCTCCTCGCGGAGGATAAGCGCGAGAGCTTACTCTGGATTTACCTAGGGAATAATCGACCCTACGATTCCCTAAAAGTAGACGATCGATATTGTAAAAAGTATCGAAAGACACGTCAGATACGTCGCTTGTATTTTCATGCCTGCTATGTATCATTACGTTGCGTGCTCGATCGATGATCGAGTAAATGATTCGCTCAGTACCAATCGTAGATTGTTACTCGTATCTTTCACGTCGTCGATCGGTTTGACATGAAAACGATCGTCTTTGAGATGATTTCTTTTCTCGTTCCAAGCATCGGGAAAAGCATCGAGCAATGCACGTACAAGAATGAATGCGCAAACATAACAAATCGAATAACTGCATAATACGTGCGCATGCACATTTAGCACGGCCTTCGTATCAGCTGTCTGCTGGCAGCTCACTATTCGATGAGAAGGCCATTGCTGTCGGCCAATATCCGAATAGCGGATTGATTCCACATCTATTGTACATAAATTGTACATGGTATCTAGAATTACGCATATACGAGTGTCATATATTACAAAGTAACATCGTTGTTGCATTATTCCTGTCGCTAGCGATATATCCTATATTGTCTCTTTTCGACGTTATGTGACGTTATTAAATTTATTAACAAGAAATTCAGATATCATTTTACGGTTAACGATGAGCGAATGACGACGAGCATGCCGCGTGATATCATACCGCGTGTAAAACCTGCCTTTTGTTCTCTCTCGATACTCGATAATCCTTGCTACTTAATAATTCTCGATCACGCGCGATCTAAAGGCAAGCACAGAAGCACATCTCTGGCGACATCAATGGCGAACGGCGAGGGATTTTTCATCCGAGAGTTGTCCATCTAAAGATATCGAATTCCTTTCACGACACGCATCGCGTGTCATTCTCTCGCGCGTCGCCGAGATCCATCTCTCTCGAGACTTTAAAAGAGCAAGCGACGACGCGCCGATGAACCAGAGGAATCCCTCGACTTTTCGACGCTCGACGAATTAGATACGTCGTAGACGTAAGAGATCGAAAGCGAAAGCGAAAGCGAATCGGGGCTACCCTTTTGAAATCTCGCGTTCAATCATCGGAGACATCTGTCGCGCGAGGCAACGCGTATCGGAGTCGCCGTTGTTGACGACCGAGCGGAGCGAATCGCGCCCGTTATCGGGCACGCATTCCGGGCGCGTTTCGCCGTCGTTGACTCGTGACTCGAGCGCGTGTCGCTCACGGATCCGCTCACCTCTTCGTAGCGCTAGATATATCGCTGGATACCACCGCGACAGCGTCAGCAGCAGGATCGACAGTGGCAGTCTCGTCATTTTGCGCTGCTAGCTTCTTGAGGAAGAACCGTGCGAGGACCATCGCGTAGCGTGTAGCATATGGATATAACGAAAGAGAGAGAGAAAGAGAGAGAGAGAGAGAGAGAGAGAGAGAGAGAGAGAGAGAGAGAGWGAGTAATGTACGAATTCAAACAGCGATTCAACGAGACAAATGTCGTCACATAGGACCGTCGCGATCGAACGGTGCCTCGAGAGAAAGAGAGAGAGAGAGAGAGAGAGAGAGAGAGAGAGAGAGAGAGAGAAAGAGAGAGAGAGAGAGAGAGAGACGAGGAAACGAGATACACGCGCACGAAAGTTATTCCACTTACTGCTACTTACTCGCGCGTGTAGAGACCGATGGAGAGGGTCAAGAGCGCTACCTTTATCTGTTCCTCATCTCTCTCTCTCTCCCTCCCTCTCTCTCTCTCTCTCTCTCTCTCTCTCTCTCTCGTTCGGCTTGTCCGTTCCGTAGATATCGCCGCTAAATACCGTGGCGCATCGAAAACGTTCATTCGCGCGCGACGCGATGTGCAAACATAGATAACGCTCGACGCGCGTCGTTTCGAATTTATGAAAGCATAATGCAACAATACGCGAGGTATAATTGCGTCCCGGATCCGGGACTGATACGCATCACCGGTATACGATATTTCTTGCTGAAACATTAAAATGCAAATGCGCCGAATATGCTCCAAGCAAGGTATGGCAATTGTGAGCTCTCGCGAACGATCGCGACAGGGTGCGACTCGCTGCTCCGAGAATTTGAGAAGAACTTTTGAAGAGAAGAACTCTTGCTCGAGAATTAATAAAAAAAATTACCTATTAGTAAATATATGAGCCTCCGGATGAGGAGAGGATAGGATCACTCCGCTCACGTCCGCGGACGTTCCCGTTTCCTCCATTTCCAGATTATACATCTCGGGTTGTGCCAGAATCTCCGTTTCAGCAGGAGTGCGCATTCTCGCTTGCGTGCACTACTAACGTCCGTCAAATGAGAAAACAACGTTCCTAGAGAAACGAGAACAAAATTGTTAATTAAATTTATCAATTTGTCAATCCCCGAAGGAGACGCTTTATCCAATCTCGCCTCGATAATCAGCGAATCAACGCGAAAGAGTCTGGTTCTTTTTTTCTTTGTTATCACGAGATATTCGGTTAATTTTATGTAGAAATTTTCTGTAGAAAATTCATTCAGGAAAATCAAAACGTGAGATAAGAAGATGGTTTTAAATGTGATTTTCCTGTGTAATGCAAAAGAGATGAGATACGTTTTCTTGGAAAAAACGAGATTCCGTATGGCATAATGATAGATTTTATAGATTTTGTAGATTTTGTAGATCCAAATCGCTTCTTGGCCATGTATTATCCACGTGAATATCGACGTTATACGTAGCATCTTTTTATTTCTGTTCATCTTACGCTAATAAATTTCGAGATTTAATCTATCACAGCCCTATCTATCGACAGGGCTGAGTGGCTCGAGCGGGAGAACGAATCATTTTTCGAATTTAATTTTCATTTTAATTATCGGTAATCTTTTGTCTTGAGATGTAATAATTTATAATTTACCGTGCTAACGAAAGTGAGATGGCTCGATTGATTTTATATCCCGATGTGTCAAAGATCTATCATCCTATGCAGTATGATTACCCGTTGCCACCGGAATGGCATGAAAACGGAAAGAAATAAATGAGGAACCACTTTTGTAATAGCCATCGGTAGACGAGAGAGAAAGGGAGGAAGAAGGGAGGTTGGAGGCAGAGTCGAGTTCAATGGAATGTCAATTTAGTAAGAGGCATGGTATTTGCCAGCATATATCCATACACATACCTGAGCGCTGCTTTTGCTTTATTTTGTACGCGGATTCTTTGGAATTCGAGTCCATCCGATTCTATATTATCCAAGACTCATTTATTTCGGCAATAAAGATTGCGATCTTCAAAGCTATTGACAACGGAGCCGCAAGCGAGTCAACAAGCAGGCGAAAGATGAATATTAGTCACTACTAATGCGATGATAGGGGAGTGAATTGTACTTCACCGTGCATCCCTTAGGGCGAAGGGCTGCAGAAACTGGTTTACAATGAGTCACAGGTAGGTGTGTCCTCGATTAATTCTGCGCACCTGGATCGAAGTCTCGTTAAGTCTCAACTTAACTTGAGGTTACTTAAACTCCTGAAACCACTGATTGATTCATTTGATGATGGAGGAGCGATCCTTCACGTATCAGACGAACACGCGTTTCCGATATGACTTTCGAAAGTACAGAAAATTCATTTATCGCGCTTTCTAAAAGAGGAAAAGCAGCGAAAGAGAGAGAGAGAGAAAGAGAGAGAGAACCGATAAAGATTAGAAAAGTTTCAGTTTCTTTTTTGTTTGTTACATAATCAAAATTATCGAAATTTTCTTTCGTAACATCTTATCTATATAATATTTTGATTTTTTTATCTTTATATATTTGAATACTCTGATAACTTTTATCTTTCGCGCGATAATAGTCCTTACTAATATTTTATTTTGCTTTTATGAAAATGTGTATTTATTTTGAAAAATATTACCATGGGGAGGTAATATCGCGTGTAAGGATTGACCTGCGTACCTACACGGGAATAACCACACGGTTGACCTCGCTTTCTAGATCGCGAAAAGGAAAGATCGAGATAAGAAAAATTCATTTTTAATCTTATCAAATAAATATGGCGCTACGAGCTTGAATGCTGATCGAAATGTTCATTTTCCGTACAACATTCACTCGTCGGTCTCTAATTGTTACCTCATCGGCCGAGCAAGCGAAATATCTAATTTTAATTTCTGAAATGAAAATGAAAGATGTAAAAGTAGTTGACTCGAGCTAAAATTATATCTGCGTATAAAATATATTCATAATCGTATTTGTAGATTGTATCTTTCATGTTTTCATGTCTCGCATATATATGTATATATATATATATATATATATATATATATATATATATATATATATATATATATATATATATATATATATCGATCGCGCAGTCGCCGCGTATGAATGAGAGTGATAATTTGTAAATAAACACATGAAATCGTGAGACGAAATCTCTAAAGGATAGCACGTGTACGCTTCTGCTGCGCATCCTGGCATTGAAATCACCACATGATAATAGCCAGTGATCGCAATGCTGTCCGCAGTGCCCCGTTCTGCAACGGGATTGTACGATTGTTCTATATCTCATGAAAACATGCCACTCGACTTCTCTGACTTTCATGAGAATTTCCTTCATCATTTCGAATTTGTTCTTAGACAATAGCCGATCTGGATTCAATGATGATTACCTCACAATCCAATTTAGTTTGTCCAAACATTCGATCGAATTGACCTGTGAATCGACTTTCTTTTGTCAAATGACAATGGTATTCTTGCCAAACTCGCCGCTGAAACTTAAATCAAGGCTGATCCACGAATTTAGATTTTATCATCGCCTTTCACGTTGTCAGTGTGAAATTTGATTCTTTAACGCGATATCTAATCTCTCAGTTCGCGCTCGTAATGATGAAATTTTAGAAACCTTCTGCAAGGAATAAATCGACATTACGCATGCGAGAAAATGGATTCTAATTTATATCGATTCAACTCTCGCTACGATCACAAGATTACGATAGCGTAATCTCCAAAGAATTTCATGTTCGTTAAACACCGCGCTAAATCTCAAATCGTTGTCCAAACGGTGATCGCCCCTACAGTGGTGAAAGGGTTGATCGATGTGTTAAACTCGACTCGGATTACGTAAAGAAACAAGATACACATCCGCGTGTGCGCGCGCGCATGTACGCGTACGATACGAAAATATTGAGACCGTGAAAATCATAAGAGAAAGAATCTTTATAGATGATCGACTCGTGATGCGATCCGTAAAGCTAGTCTCGTTCCTTGTCCGTGATGTGAGAAACTTTTATTACATTCCCCGCGCGGGTAACGTTTCGAGAAGCTGAGACTCGAGAAGAGAGAAAAATTTACGTATAAAATCTGCGAGTCACATCGACTCGATCATAGACAACGAACGAACGAGTGCTTTTCTGCGAATTAAAAACAGAGCGATCGCGATGGCGAGCTTTCACTTTCGTCGAGCTCGATTTGCACAAGCGAGCAACTATTTGTCCATTCGCATTGGTGCGTCGTCGTCGTCGTCGTCGTCGTCGTTGTCGTCGATATACGGTAAAGTGACACTCGGTGGAGCGTGAAACCCTCTATATCCTTCCTACGGGGAAGATGGGGCGCGAGCGCGAGCTTATTTCTCTCGCGAGGAACGGAACAAACGAGAAGGATGGGTGAGAAGAGAGAGGCGCGCGCGCGTTTTATCGATCGCAGCGGCGCACTACCCTCTTGTACAATATTCTCACCTGTATCCGAACGCTGTTCTCCGCTGTTCCCCGATCCTGGATTTTCCAAGGCAATCACGTTGCCTCACGTTGTTTCAGAGATCGAGAATTCCTCGAGCATCGGTCGTCGCTGCAACGCTATATCCATCCTCCCAGCTTATCACAGCCATTCGAGATGTTCTTACTCGCTGTGCGCTGGGACGTCGTTGTTACGAGCACGAACCGAGAAGGCACGTAATACATATTACACCCGTTTTCACTTGAACACGATGAACACGTTCGTTTGTTCGTTCCTCTGTTCGCTCGCTCGCTTGTTCGTTCGTTCGTCCGCGCGGCTACTTCCTCCCGATTTCATCACCTTCGCCCAACGAACAACCCCGCGATGAAAACTCTCGACGCGCGACGCGTTCGATGGCCACTGAACAAAATGGCGCGCCTTGTTGTCCCGCGACTCTGGCGCCAGAGCGCGCTCGATCATTGTCGGAAAGTTGGCGGCGCGGAGCGCGATGCGCTCGAGAGAGCAACCCAGGACTAACCGATCGCGTTTGCTGCGCTAACGCTCGTTGTAACGTAACGCGACGAAACGGCCTGCGGAGAAGGCCAGCTGACGATGAACAGGTTCCTTGGCCGATCGAAGCCACGCCTCTTCCGTATTCGACTCTTCTCGTTGAAGCTACGAGAGAATCTTCCCTGTGAATGGCGGCAATTCAGTCTGGAAAATATTCTTTCTCATCTCTCATTTCTATAATCTCTCATTTTAATAATGTCAAATCGTGTGCTACTTTTAGCGATTTTTGCGATAAAGTCGCAAATTTGCGTCTTGCTACTCGAGATATCAACGAAACAAGATTGTTCATTGTTCTTGAAAAAATGAAATGAAATTTGGATAAAGTAATGAATATAAAAAATTAATTAAATATAATTATGATAAATACAAAGCAAACGTTATTCTTTTTACGTCATTCTTTAAATATCGCGATAAACAGAATTTTTATTTAATTGCACGTGTAACTTTTATGTATCAATTTTTTTTATACACAACAATGAAGCTGATGAACTATTTCTATATTCGAGAGGATAAAATATATTCTGAAATCAACTCGTTCGCCGAGGTTCCTCATCCCTCATGCGTCGATCATCCTTTGGAACATTTCCGACTAGCGTGGGAGAAAAGTCACGGACGCTGAACGGAGTCGTGATTCCTGGAAATGTTTTCCTCTTTTTCCAAGAAATACGCTTAGGCTTTTACATCCCTCCCCAATACACACATGTGCACACATGTGCGTAGATTTACACATCTTACATGTGCACAATACACATGTCGTATTTCACATTTCCATATTTCCAGAGATGTAGAAACGTAATTCCCTAAAAGATCTAAGAAGATATTTCATATGTAATCGAGATGACATCTCCCTTTCTCTCTCTCTCTCTCTCTCTCTCTCTCTCTCTCTCTCTCTCTCTCTCTGTCGCTCTCGCTCTCTATCCTCTTCCGATTCATTCGACTTTTTTTATCTGGTTTCTTTTTCCAGTAAGCACTCATTCATACTATGGTCATTCCTCTCTCTCTCATACATCCTTCTTCTCTTTCTTTTTATTCGAAACTCTTTCATGTATATGCTTTCACGTATAGCTTGGGCGATGGCCAAATGACGTCATTAGCACTTGTTCGTTTTTCCTCATCTCATAGTAACCATGACGGTGATGGTCGAGGCCCCGCGTAAGCGCCCATGTATACGCCATGTGAAAAAAGCAGATATAAACATATAACTAAATAATAAAGCATACAAATATATGATAAGTATACGATAAATCTGTAAATCTTTGACGGAATGCAAATTCTCTATTCTTTTACTCACATTTTTCATCAGAACTTTATACAGTTCACGAATTTGGAACACAGATTAAACTAGATAAATTCTGTCGACATAAAAACTTGTACACTCGTATAAGATAACATGCGGATTCGCGTGTGAATGAACGTAAACATTTTTATTTTCGAAAAGTATGTATAAACACTCTGGTGCGATACAAGGCTGTGAGAATGATTAATCTTTTTTGTAATTATTCTTCAAGCTTTTATATTCTTGCACCGTGTTCTCGACTTTTGCGAAAGCTCGTAGGAAATCATCTTCTTCCAGGCCAAATTGTTTATACTTGTGCAGAAAAGCTGCACGCTTGTACGAATTCCATGCTTTATCCAAATACGCGTCTAACAAGCGATATATTTCCGAATTGTTTGCAATTAACGTCAGAAACTTGTTCTTACTGACAAATTTACGTTGCTGATGTAAGTGGGTAAATGGATTCGATGTAATCCATTCCGGATATAAATATTTTTTCTGCAAATCGCTGCTTATCGTGTCATCATCCTCCGCATATTTACCGCGTGTTATAAGAACATTAGACACGCAAGGGCTGTATGCATGAGAGTCGTTTATCGTTTTACCAGATACGGAATTTGGCGTCTTTAGTTGAGCATTGGTCAGTTCCATCTGCGACTTTGATACTCGAAGAGTTTCCTTCAAATAACGCACGTATACGTCCCACTTGTGCACAGGCTCGTATTGTAGAGAATCTTTAGGAGCATGAGGAGTACTTCTAATGTTCACAAATCTAAAACTGGGATGTGCGACTAATCTGGAGACCAAAAAGTTCATATTGCATTTCCCATTGACAGGTTGAAAAACGGAAAGCAGATTCTCAGAGATAATACCGTTCATATCGTGCAACATGGTATTAGGATTCCTCAGCAGATTTGTACACATGGCGTACATCTGCTCGTTCTCAAATAGTATGGAAAAATCTGCTTCATCGGAAAACCTGGCTAGAGTCAGTATGGTATTATAATTTTGTGTGCAGACTTCTCCAAAGATAAATGGCAAGACAATTGTGGCGACGATGGGCTTAGTTTCATACTCCTCACGCAGGAATTCGACGATACGGCTTCCAATGCCAGATCCCGTACCGCCAGCCGAACTGAGAAGCAGAAGAAATCCCTGGAGATGATCTAATTTTTCAGTTTCCTGTCGCGCAACGTTCAACACACGATCTGACAAGCGTTGACCATTCGTCATGTAGCCGTAGGCCCAGTTGTTGGCGGAACCACCACTAGACTGGCAAACAATGTTACTTGGCTTATAGATCCATGATGCAGTTGCATCGTTATATACTTTGTTTATAACTTTTTCTTCGCTGTCGACCAGAATCGTTCTCGCGAGATGCTGCCCGTGCTTTGTGATGCCATCGAACCATTTCTCGATCGTGCTTTCTGTGTATTCGTAATTAGCGGCATAAGGAACACCGGTATTCGAGCTCTCTAGATCGTCGCGTATCTTTGAAAATAAGTCGTATCCGAGTTGGTTTCCGCATTGTCCGAACTGTACTGTCAGCATTTCAACGCAGATCCTCATTCGCAGATTAATCACAGATCGGTCGGAAGCAAAGCTTTCTCACTTCTTGTTTCGACTGACATCGCAAACGCTGTAACATAATTTCGGATTTATAATGCGTACGACACTTGGAGACAGTTAAAGTACGTTACGATATTACCTGTAAATCTTCTTCGAATATCGAGACTTTCAAAGAGCGAATCATCTGAAATTCACACGCGCCACTTTCCCGCCGGAATTTCATGTCGCGTTCACGTACCGCTCCACCTGCACTTTACGTACACCAGATGTACATTTAATTGAACCTTAAGCCGTTTCATATGAAAAAAAAAGAAAAAAAAACAATGAATATAATATTTAATACCATATAACATTTGCGCAACGTGGCGTGTTATGTAAAATGTCATGCATGATGTTAAGTTAATGATATATTTACCACTGATATACACTTGCATACATCAAACTGTCAAAGTTGACAGCTATCTGCGAATGGAGGTTATAAAAAATTGCATGATGAATAAAAGAATTGAAATTTTATGTATTATGAATTCTTATTCTTTGTCAATAGGATTTCTATGATCGCAAATCTGAAAAATTGTGCACGAAATAGCACGATAATAAACAGGATTGTACCGCGATTTTATCGTTGTCAATCGTGTTAATTCGTGATATGTAACAGGATGGGTGTGCGTACACAAAAGATATTGTTGTGCATAGTAGCAACGGTTTTTGGTATCGCTTATTTGTGCAATTGGCGCGCAAACGACAAAAATGTATCCTTGAAGCAGCTCCTCGCGGTTGCAATAAAGGCTGCAGAAATCGGAGGATTCGAAGTGATAACGGTGCACGAGCAGATCAAATTCAAAATTGAGAGCAAGGGCCAGACAAAAGAAGGCATTATTTTCATTATTTTCATATAATTATAATATAACGTGATTCGATGTTGTATTTATATTTCTATTACGTTAATAATTATATTATATAATATTTTATTTCTTTGAAACGATATATTTTAGAGAATGGTCATAATTTTAATTATAATCATTATAATGATTATAACTTTTTTTTATAATTCATTTTAAGGAGTCGATGATCCAGTGACATCAGCGGATTATAACTCGCATTGTGCTATGTACCATATTTTAACAGAAGCGTTCCCAGGAATTATTGTGATATCCGAGGAAACATCAAAGGATTGTGATAAAATTAAAGTAGAGAATATTAAGAATTCTGTTACGAGCATCGATAGTTATGATCTAACTGATGACGTCGCGAACATTAATGATATTACAATTTGGATAGATCCTCTTGATGCTACCAAAGAATTTACAGGTAAAGCCGTATATATACACATATCATTCCATATTCTCATATTCTTCCGTATTTTTAATAAAATTAGTTGCAAGTTATTTATGATGTAAGAAGATACATCTTTGGAACAATATTATGTATTTTAATTATATCAAATAGATTTATGATCAATAAGTTAATATAGCAACTTTTATATAAAAAATGATATTAAAGAATGGTGTTGTATAGTTGATATACAACTACTATCCACAGCTGTTGTCCGTATTTATAGAAATATTTTTTATCGACTCATTAAGCCTTGAAGAAGTATCCTGATAATTAATTCTGTAACAATGTAAGATCTATGTTAATATCTTGAATGTGTGAACATCTTGCTTTTCAGAAATATTAAGATTCTGTGGATAAGATTTTTGCTATTGTTGCTCTTGAAGAAATAACTTCATATTATTTTAATTGACAATAGTTTGCTATTAAATTTGAAAATTGATACATTTTCGATTTCATATAGGATGTTATACATCTTATGTAAATATCCTCTTCTCTTAATAATTAGATACACAAGTTTTTAACTAAACAAGAATGAATCTAAATTTTTTGCATAATCAGCTGCAGAGACATTTAATAATTCCAAAATATCTTATAAATATTTTATATCTATCTTAACTTTTTAGTAAGAGTAAGATTTAATATTACATTTGAGTCATTTTTCATATTGTAATTGTATTTTTAGAGAATTTATTGCAATATGTATCTACTATGGTATGTATAGCTGTTAAAGGACAACCAATTATTGGTGTTATATATAAACCCTTTGAGACAAAGAAGGATTATAATTTATATTGGACATGGATCGATCACGGTGTATCAAAAAATTTGAAAAATTTATCAAGGGTGATTAAACTTCCAGAACTGATTCAAAAATTAAGGTAATATATTTTTGAATACCCTTTTGAATACATTGTTTCGTTTGATAGATGAAAGAAGATAAAACACCGGTCCTGATTGTATCTCTTTCACATGCTGGACAAGTTAAAAATATATCTAAAATTGCTCTTGGCAATAATGTTGACATTACTTCTGCTGCTGGTGCAGGTAAAACAACCTTTTTAACGATGCAATATTATAATTAAATTTATAATGAGGATACAGAGATGAAATAAAACCATAATTCTAAGATATATATCTAAATGCATATGACGGGGAATTGTCACGAATAAAAGGATGTCACATTTTAGGGTACAAATTTTTAGAAGTAGCTGTTAATAACGCAACGGCATATGTTCATACAACGGCAATAAAAAAGTGGGATATATGTGCAGGCACGGCGATTCTGAGGTACTATTATCTGAGATCTTGTTTGAGCGTTACAATATATATATTATATTTATTAATTATTTATCTTATTGTCTTTTTTATATAGCGCTTTAGGAGGAACCGTAAGCCAATTATATGATCAACAACCTATCAGTTTTAGCGCTAACGATCCCAAAGTACTTACGAATGGTCTTCTAGCAACTATGAATGATCATATGTGGTATTCTGAGAAATTCTTGCATCTTTTATCTGATTCTCGTTAGATCAGATATGCAACAAAAAAAGCAACAACACAAAAAATGGAAATTCCAAAATCCTATTTAAAAATGATAGTTTTTAATCCCAAGTAAGAAAGACACTAATATATAAGAGCTCATACATAAGGCATCCTCCAATGTCAAATGCGAAATATTTATTGTATAAATTTTTCATAAGTATGATATTTTTATTAAGCATTTATTGCAATTGTGTCTTATGACGTATATAGCTGTTAAAGGACAACCAATTATTGGTTATATTAACTAATTATTGTATATAAACTCTTTGAGACAAAGAAGGATTATAATTTATATTGGACATGAATCAAACGTGGCACGATCGAAAAATTTGAAAAATTTTTTTTTTGGCACTAGTTTGATTCTCTTCTAATGTTTTAGTGATTGACTTGATTTCATTTTTCATTTTTAAGATTCCTTGTTGTTTTTCATACTTATCTCAATTTTCGACTAAATTCTCATTTCGTCCTGTTCTCCCAAGAGAACTAGTCTCTTTACATATATTTTTATCATTTATGATAATGATTTTCGATAATGTTTCCTTGACTGTCAAATAAATTTGTAAAATAAATAAGGCTAAAAGGCGGTTATTCATAATTTTATAAAACTTTTATAAAACTTTTGCTCGAAACAGACTCGAATCAGTTTTGTAAAAGATCATCTAAAAAATAAATATATTATAGAATAGTACTATTATTGTAACATAAATCATAAGTAATTTTTTACACATGTACATTATTTGTCCTGCACTTTATTTTTCTCGTGTTCAATTTTGCATAAAGAAGATACACGTATTACTCAATTATATTAATTTTACAATATCTTCGGAGATACATATCACTGATGATTTTTTCAATTTTTTTAATGTTTTATTAAGTTTTGCAGTAGCTTTCTCACGTTCTTCATCAGTTAAATTGTGTATATCTTGTGAATTAGAAATATAACGTTCATATCGTTTAATAATTTTGTTCTGTAGTTTTTTTAATGAAATTTCATTTTTCTTAGCTTGCATGATATCTAAAACGTTTTGTTTCCAATCAAAAAGGGATTTATCACTTTCATTATCATTTGTTTGTAGAGAATTGGACATCTTTAAAATCTTTGCGCTAGGTTGATTCTCTTCCGGCGTTTCAGTGACACTTGATTTTCGTTTTTTAGATTTCTTATGTTTCTGATGTTTATCTCCATTTTCACATGCCCCGTTCTCATTTCTATCCTGTTCTGCGCCATTAGAACCATTTTCTTTAGATATATTTTCATTATTCTGATTTTCAACAATATTTTCCTGATTATTAGGCAAGTTACGTGAATTTTCATTTTCAGACTGCATTAATGCTGCATCACCTATGGAAAAGCAAATACGATTTATATTCGAGCTCTTATTTTATTTTCGAATAAACATGTTACGTCAAACGTATAAATATATTCACCATTATTTTGTTCTCCAGTTTGTACAGTATCTTGTTTCGAGATCGGTTTATCAGATTCTTGACTCTTCTTATGTGCAATTTCCATTTTATTCCAAACGCTCTCCATAACTCCTGCATTTATACGATTGCCAAGTATATTACGTATAAAATTGATGAACTTTGTTTTTTTTCTTGGTATGTTTTCATATCTTGATAAGATATTGAGAAAGTTTTCTTCTTCCTTAGACAAATTCGTGGTGTCATTCAATAAATTACTAACAACGCAAATCCATTCTTGCTGTTTACGTTCTCCTTTATTTACATTTGATTTTGCGACATAATCTTTTCCACCGTATCGTTCGGCTTCGCTCATACATTTGGTATGTTCAACATACGTATCTTCTCTATAAATAATTACAAAACATGAGAAATGCAAAATATGATAAATATATAAAAAAGCACTTTCGATTAATCTTCAATGACATTTATCTCTTAATATATGTTATTCAATATTTATTTATGGAAATAATTCTTACCGGAAATCCTTTAGGCAATCTGCACAGGTTAAAAACGGCGTCATGCGGCATCTAAATTGATAGTGTTTTGCTACCTTGGGCTTTTGCAACGTTTCGCCGCAATGATTACAAGTGAAAACAACCATATTGTAAACAATTAATTATAATAGCTTTAACGATTGTAATTTTATAATTGTTCAAATGTCGTTACGGACATGTAAAATGATGCATCAATGAATTACAGGTGGCACCTGTAAATTATAAACTACATGAGATTTCCACAAAATATAATCTATATAATCTAATTTCATATTATTGAAATAATAAAACAGCAATTTTAATAACAAAATATATAAGAGAAAAGATATTTACATGAATTCACTAGAACAATTATTTTTCATTGAAGGATCAAAATTTTAAGAAAAATGGAACTATTTTCCGAGATGTCGAGAAAATATTCAGAATATCAAGAGAGCCAATTCTTGATAGAAAAAGACTAGAGAAGTTAAGGTACTAAACATCGAGGCAAATTGATCAACTAAAAATGTAGGAGAAGCAAAATTCCTGCATCAAGTCGTCTAGCCAACTAAAGCCAATAGAAAATAGAAAATTTCTACTACTATGTTAGCTAAGCAAAACTATCAAAGAAAAAACAAAATTTTTTGTGCCAAAGTGGATTTGTTTTTCTTGTTTTTGTTTTTGTTGTCTGCTTGAGTGGACCTATCTTGAGATTCAGGAAATTTGTTTTCTCCGTCAACTTTAGTTGGCCAAACTTATCTGATATAAATCTAATGATCGAGAATTAATTAATGAGCGAGAACGAAGGTCGATTGAAGGTGTTGGCATGCCACTTGATTTCACTCTTATCGATTTTTAATTTTCTATTTTGCTTTATTATCGACAATGCGGTGGTGATCACTTGTTATAATAATTTATCGATACGATCTGTGTACAGAATACCTTTGATGCCTTTATATTTTTTAATCGCTTAAGATTGCTATTTTTATTAAGCCTTTAATTAAAAATAATATTAAACGTATTTGTCTAAGATTAATTTGCTTGTTAAACGAAAATGGCGCGTGTGCTCGTAGGTGTGAAAAGAGTAATCGATTATGCAGTAAAGGTAGAGATATTTTTGTATTGCTTATGAAAGTTGATGAATGCGTCGTCAATTTATGATATCTGTTCTCCAGATTCGTGTTAAACCGGATAAGACCGGAGTAATCACGGATGGCATTAAACATTCAATGAATCCTTTCGACGAGATCGCCGTGGAGGAAGCAGTTAGAATGAAAGAAAAGAAAATAGCTAAAGAAATAATAGTGGTCAGTTGTGGACCAATTCAATCACAGGATACAATCAGAACTGCATTAGCAATGGGTGCAGATCGTGGAATCCATATTGAAGTATCAGGTTCCGAGTATCGGACATTGCAACCTATTCATATCTCAAAGATGCTAGCCAAGTTGGCACAAGAGGAGAAAGCAGATTTGGTAATACTTGGTAAACAAGCCATAGACGATGACAATAATCAAGTGGCGCAAATGACTGCTGGTGTCTTGGACTGGCCATCCGGTGCATTTTGTAGCAAGGTAATGTAACGCGATAAACATATTTGATCGTATTGCATGATATCTCATGTACTTCTTTCATTTAGATCGAAAATAATAATGGTGAATTGACTATTATACGTGAAATCGATGGTGGGTTAGAGACAATTAAGATGAAGACTCCTGCAGTCTTGAGCGCTGATCTTCGCTTGAATGAACCACGTTACGCAACTCTGCCAAATATTATGAAAGCTAAGAAAAAACCTGTCAAAAAAATTACTCCAAAGGATCTTGGTATAGACACCACACCAAGAATTGAGATACTTTCGGTAGAAGATCCACCAGTCAGACAGGCTGGTGCTATACTGCCAGATGTTGATACCTTAATAATGAAATTAAAAGACGGTGGTCATATTTAATTAGGATAATTATAGAATATAAAAAGCAGAATTTCAATTATATTTTGATAATTCTTATGTATATAGCACAATATTTTTCTGTACATTCTATATAATATATTTCGATAAATTTGTACTGCGCAAAGAAGAATGTATAAATTGTTAGTAATATTATAAAGAGATGAGAAATTGTAATAAAATACATGTTTAATAAAATAGTTTCTATGTATTTTATACACACACACACACACATACACGCACGCATGCACACAACATACATACGTAAACATATATGTAGACACCATTTTTTCTCTTGCTTTTTCCTTTTTGCATGAAAGAATATGCAATTTATTCATAAACAGCGGACAACATTAGGTATCGTCAAAAACTAATATTTTTAAATATATACATATAAACGATATTCTATATAAAAGTTCTATATAACATTGATATAATGAATAACTATAAACATATGTTCATTTTCTGCATCATAATTTTCTATGATGCAATATAGATAACATTAAATTAGACTTAATTGATTACGTTCGATTGATACCATCATAACTTTGTATAGTAAGACACGATGACAAGACATAGAATATCTATTTATCAATTGAGAATTATGAATAATGTGCATGAATTCTTGAATTAGATCTTAGATTGATAAATGTTTCAAATCTGATATATATTTTTATTATGTTGAACAAATAAAACAAGAGAAAAAGCTATATATGAATAAAAAACTGGTATGTTTTTACTTTAAAATATTAAATATTTCTTAATTATTTCTTTAGTGCCTCATCTAAGATTTGGCCAAAAAAAACATATGATCAAGAGACTAGTATACTTCACTTATATATTAAATATTTAGCAAATCATAATATTTTGTGTGACATAATATTTTGGCTAGTATTTGTCCTGTACATCTCGATCGTAATCAAGGAATAAAATTATATCTGAGAATACCCGTATTGATAATTCTCCCAGAAAGTATCATTTAACAATCTAGTGATCGTCTAACTTTTAACTTTCCAAAAAATCTTTTTCTAATTCGTTGAATACTGTTCTTTCTAAATGTCATTGACATTGGGTAAAGCTCTGCATAAAAATTTATCATAACAGTCTTCCATATATATATATATATATGTATATACTATCTATAACTTTTATAATATATCTTGCTTGCTAAGAAAAGCTAATATCAGCGCAACATTTACATTACATTAAAACTTTCCAATCGAATCTGTTGTTACTGGTATGAGTGATCGGTGGGAAAGGAGGAGGATGTAGCTGCCATCCATCAATACCTTGACGCGCGGTTAAGCATGCCAGATAAGGTACCCTTTGAACTAATCTAGTGACTTCAGCCGCTGGTGGTATTCTGCCACCGGTTAACTGTTTGGTGCAAGCCGCCAAGGAAGCAGCATGCGCCACTATTAAAACATTACCTGCAGTATTTTCTATGATTTTTTTTATCAACTCGTAACTGCGTTCGTAATATTGTGCAGCGTTCTCTTTCAATGGTAATTCCTTGGTCTTTACGATCGGATCATAATCATTGTCCACATTGAAACCCGTTTTAATCAATTCCTCAGTGGTCATCCAGATAGGTATGCCATTTGGATACCAGGCCAGCCATTCTATTAAACCTGGTTCTATTTTGATCGAAATGTCAGATTTGAATCCCTTTAGGATATGGGCGAGCGTTTGGACACAACGCAATGATGGCGATGTGAAAGCCACGTCTATCTTAATATTCGCCGATTTCATGGCTTCGCCTACCAAACTTGCCTGCATCTCGCCGACAGTGGTCAAAGGACTATCATTTTGAAAGTCTTGGATATTTCTAAATGGTACTTTCTTCGGCATATTTAAGTCGCGACGCACGTAGCAGCCGTTCGATTCAAAACAGTATGGAATCCATGCGCCAAAGGTAAAATCTACTCTTTCGCCATGTCGGCATATAAAGATCTCTCTGGACGGTGTTTCAGGCGCTTCAGACGCTATCATCTGTTTGAGAACAACGAAGTTGTAAGTTGGCTAATCATTTTACAACGAGAATCATTTTTAAGGATAATTACCGGTTCCTCGGAAGTGGGGATCCCATCTGGTGTATCTATGGAATCATCATTTGGAGACAGAACCGGTGGAGGCCTGTTGATTCGTGGAATTTCCTCTTCTTCCGTGCTCTCACATTTGTTATCGATAATCGGCACGGTGATGTGAAGCGTCCACGAATCCGATTCCGCAGTTCTTTTGGTATGATTCAATGGCAAATGGCCCGATATACCCGTTAACCAGGAGATACCCTCTACCCAGCCATCCGTAGATGCACTACACGCTCCTTCTGGAACGTAAATGTAATCGCCTACCCTTAACTCTACTTCATCGTGTTCTTGAGGCATATGAGCATGCGTCACTTTGTGCACGTGCAAATTTTGCAATCTCGAATCTCTCGAATATAATCTAAACTCCCAATTGCTCGCCGTATTTAGTCCTAATTTCTCGACCATTGAGCGGAGGGATTGAAATAGATTGCCGGGGAACTGGTAAGCCAGCGTGAGATGCAGAGATTTCACTTGCGGTTCGGCAGTGACACCTAGAGCGGCAATTCTATCAACGTAGCGTGCTGCAATGTTCTTTAGCCATTCCGCATTTGCATCCTTGACAAATAGACCCATGAAATTAGGCGACACGTATCTCTCCAATTCAATATTCTCAGGATGTAAACCATCCTGATGAACTGCATTTTCAAGCGCGTTTGCTAATTCTTCCGCGAACTCATCGGGTGCCTACAAAGAATACTTAGAAATGTAAACAGATCGTTGAATAACATATTTTGTATTTTGTATCTTGTATTTTGTATCGCCACATAATAAGTCAGATATTTTACATTGAAAAACGAGACAAGAGTAATGTGCGGTATAAAGTTGTGGGCACCATTCCATCCCAGATCTTTGCTCTCTGACCAAAAGATCTCAAGCTGTTCAGCTAACGATCCAGTGGGACAAGCATATAGCACGTACTGTCGTTGTACATCGGAATCTAAAGTCGGATCTCTTACATGAGCCAATAGCCAATCCGATGCTAACTGCACGCCACGGTGACCCGTTGCGGCTAACGCTTTCTCTCTGGAATACACATTCCGTCGCTAGACATTAAATATAATTAATTATTTTAAGCTACCAATAAGTCTCAAAAAATCCATATTAAGGAATATACCCCATTCCAATGAACGTGGAAAGATCAGGAGACAGAAAACAGAATTTTTATAGTACTTTCTAATATTTTGAAAGAATGCTACTTTAAATCACTTTTGAGGTATTTAAAATTTTCGATAACAAAGATCTATAAATATTACAAAACAGATATATGCGTTAATGAAAATTACTTTGTTGCGTCCAACTGTCAAAATTTCGAGATAAATCTATCGATCAAGAGACAACAATGCGGAATAGCATCATTCAAGGCCACATTTGACAGCTGTTTGTTTACAATGAATAAGTCGCGCGTTTTATCATAAAATATTGTTACGTGAACAAAACATAAACGTGATCCTGTTTCTTAGGACTATACATACGCTCGATGTTTCGGGAAGCCCAACTGCAGAAGCGTTTGTAACGGTGTCAAATGTTGTTTCGAAATTTTTGTAGGAGTCGGATTTTTCCGCGGTGGCAGCGTCGCCATGACGGTACATTACTGCATTTGCTGGAGTTTACTTCTCAGGTTGGCCAATCGCCGTGCGATGTCGCAATGGTGTAAAGAGAATTACATCAAATTTCGAATTTTTCATAATAATAATTTCAAATGTCGATTGAATCGAATATATATATATATATATACACACATAGCATTTAACAGTTTTATTTTAACAAATATTTATTATAATTTGAAAATTGAGAATTATTACTAAAATTCTTTTACTTAATTACATACGCCAGACATTATTACTGACATTACGAAAATTAAATAGCGCGAAATCTATGAATTTCTTTCCCCGTCTTTAAAAATTAAAGATTTAAATTTTTAACTGTTTTAATAATCATGTTTTCTAGTTAGAATTAGTTAATTAATTCTGATGGACATTTTTATGCAATGCAAGAGTCGAATAAACGACAAAGATCTAAGTTTTTAATATAATATTCTATAAAATCTTTCATTAATTAGATTTACATTATAATGAATATCTTTTTTTTTTTATCAAAATATACAATTGGACGCTACGCCTTCTTTTCTGATATACGAAACCTTTTCCTTTACTTTATTTTATCCGTAAAAAATATATTGAGATTGTATTGATAAAATACAATCCATCAAATACCTGAAGTATTCAAGTTTACAGCTTATACACGTTCACGCTTGTACATTTGTACGTTTGTCTCTTCTTCTATGTATCCGTAACAATTTTAACAACAGGGCACACAGTAGTCGACGTAGTTATTGTCTCAAGTGTAGAAAAGAAAACAATAATGAATTTTTTTCGGCTTTTCCTTCATTACGGCATTTTGTTACAAACACTCTTCACGCTGTAGCATTTCGGTATACAAGTTATAATGTATAAAAAAGTTATATCGTATATTACATATATAATACGCGCGCACACGCACACACACACACACATATACACGCACGCACACGCACACACACTTATAATATAATATTTATATATAAAATAGACAGAATAACGTAATATACAAGTTCCTTTTGATTTGTCTCTCATAGAATATTCCTCGTTCATTCATTAATTTTTGTATCATCGTTGCATCGTCGTGTATGTGTACGTGCCGCACACGCCGCGCGCGCGCATATGCGTTTAATATCCTAATATTCACACTGTTCAACAAAACTCTCAAGACAATGTTGAATTGCAGTAATCTCATTGCAGTTCTCGAAATATTTAATGATAAGGTCCTTTTCTCATTTCACATTACGAGTGCGATTCATTAAAAACTGCCAATTAACAAGTTTCAAAAAAATTCAACTTATAATGCAGATATTTTCGACGGAACGGAACGTGTACATATGTCGCACCATTTTACTACCATTTCGTACAATCTATTATATGTTATTGCATAAAACCAGAGAGACAAACACATTCAAAGCAGATAGCGAAACATAAAATTGCGTTAAATATCCATTATGTAATAAATAAACGAGTAGTATGGATAAAATAAAAATTTTTCATTAGTTTTTCATTCTCTTTGTAATCGTAGGAGATTCAGCGTACATACATCTATTTCTTTTATTAAGAATATTAAAAATTACAACTTGCGTGAAATAAATTAACAATATAATGATTTGTCAAAACGATGATAATAATTAATACGAATTTAAATATTTTGCGATAGATATTTGATAAGTTTCACTTTTTTGTTCTTTATATTTAAAAATAATTAAAAATAATAATTTCAAATAATTTCACTCACAACAGATACTTGATTTCAACTATCTTATTTTATTCATACCATCGTATATATCGATCATATCGATCAAATAATGAACTAAATTATACTAAAGTTTTCTATTACAATAACGATTACGTTTTGATTTCAACGTATCTGAACGTATTTTCGCACATTTTCGCATATATATTCGACATGGCGACAAACTAGCAATCTTTATAAATATTAATTTGTAAAATTGCATTTTATCAAAATTGCACCTCAAGCTTAGATCATTCGCATTATCACGATCGCCCTTCATAATAGTATTATAAAATAATCCATTACTGGAGATGTAACATATAACAATGAAGATCGCGCAAATACAATCCAAAATTTTTTTCTTGCGCTGTCATTCATCTTTACGTAGTATAGTTTATAATTTACTGCAGATTCCTTTATTGCGCTATTTTATGCAAATAAGAGAATGCTACCTTCGCGATATATTTATACATATCGTTAGTAATTGATATTGCTGTCTTCAATATCTAAGCTGATCTCATCGTTATTACTTGGAAATAGGAATCATAACATAATTATTCTTCGTTGCGCTAGTCAGGATAATGAAAATGCTGATATATCGGATTTTTGCAATTTTTAGAGATTTAAATAAAATTAATACATTGGCACTAATATACATTGGCAATATATTCGAGTCTGCGAATCTTTTTGATGATATTGTTAACGTATGTTTCGATGTGATCGAGATAACAAACAGTCTGAACAGTCTGATCCGACGAAGGTGAGAAAAATTATCTTTCATTTTCATAGATGTCATCTAATGTATTTCAAGCGCATACTTTTTACCGTGATTACATCGCGCACCTGCGCATCTGTATTCATAATTCGTTGTTTCAACAATATTAGTTTAAAATGTAGATCCAAACTCTTTAAACTTACTTTTATTCTCATCGCATGCATTCTGATCGCATTGAATAATAATCGCGCAGCATGCGCAACACTTGATGTCAATGTTCCGATCAATACAGAATAATGCAAAAGGATAAAGAAAAATTGATTGGTTTCCTTCTGATCGATGCGACAAGATCCTTATGGAACATGAAAGATTTCATATTTGCAACGTGATGACCATTCAAACTCACATATGACATATTTCACGGAGAACACGAGTGAAAATATAAATAAAAATGATAAATAATTATGTTTTAATCGTTTAAGATTATTTGAAAACAATTATCGCTATTGAAAGATTGGATAGGATAAATCGATAGGATACCATCGATTTTCGATGGTAGATACTGCATTCACATTTTGATGCCAGCCTTGTAATTGGCAGTGGGTATTTTCGGGACATGCTATCGAAGTTCGTCAAACAAACATACGCGATGAATGGAATATTTTTTCTCTTCAGCCAATTCGGCCAGACGACATCTCTAATTTATCCTTATAATACATTTATGGCGCAATTCAAATCACAAGTACGATAATGTTAGAGTTACGATAACGAAGGATCAATGGATGTCATCGATATTTGCATTACATCGCATCAGGTGCAAAAGAAGATTCGAATCTGGGTATACGCAAAATATTACTCGTACTCGATGCAAATACCCGAATATCGACTAAACGACTGAACGGAATTATCGGTTCATCTGGGTAGTCTCGGTTCATCTCTCAAAGAAAGAAAGTCTACTTTTAGTTTGCGCGTTAAAAATAATTTTATATCCAGATGTACATGTGTATTGTATCATGCACATGTATATAATGTAGCGAACATAATATAGCATATTTGTACGATTTTTATAGATATAACGTTAACGTGCTCTTATCATTTTCATTACCTCGATTTTTACCTCGTATGTATTTACAATTACAACTGTTATCATTACAATTCCATAATTTACACGTTTCCGTGATCTCGTGTCGACCAAGTGCGTGATTCGATGATGATTTAGTAGTCGCGGATTCCCATTATTTCCGGTCTGCCTCGTATAAAACTACGCTGGAATATCTGCATATGTTTGAACAAAAGTGCGAAGATAAAGAGAGAGAGAAAGAAAGACAGACAGAGAGAGAGAGAGAGAGAGAGAGAGAGAGAGAGAGAGGGAGGGAGAGAGAGAGAGGGAGAGAATAAAGAATCCCACTTTGCGATGGACCATAGTTGCCTTAATCTGCCCGAAAACCCCAATCGGTCTGTCGGCAGTTTACAATAAACATTATAAACATTACAAATCCGCATGTCGTTCCGCAGCTCGCTCGTTTCCACCGTTCGCTTTTATTCGTGGTTATCGTTTATCGTAATAACAAAAGTGCAGACTTAAATATTACTTTCGTCGTTATCGCAAAAAATTTATTCCCGATCTTTGCTCAAGTCGGACGGTAAGTCGCCACAGGTGGACAATGCCGCCGCTGTCGCCGTTGTCGTCGTCATCGTCGTCGTCGTCGTTGGCGATCTGGACGTCATTCTGGAAGTCACCGGTAAGGACAATCCAGCTGCACTCATCGCGACATTCAGTGGTATCGTGATAAACGGCTGATTTGATTGCGACGCGCTCGCCACCGAGCCTACTATGCCTATAAGGAAGTCGTAAAAGAAAAGGAAATAAGGCATGCCGTCTCGCGGAACCGCGAGTGAACGTTATTTCACCTTATAATTTTTACTTTTCGCGGCAAATCTCTCCAATCTCGATCGAAATTTTTGTCCGAAAATCGATTAATGGATTGATTGATCATTCATCTCGATCGATAGTCTCGATTGCCAAGTTCGATAGGTATATCGCGATAGGTATATCCGGAGCACGTTAGATATTCAATTATGTGCAACCAATAGGATGAAAATCTGACAATATCATCGATAATTTATGAATGAAATACGCGAGGAAAATGTCGCGAGTGGTAGTCGCGATATTTGTTGTTTCAGAATCCGTTTCCGAAACGTCGCGGTCAAGATTCATCGCTTAAGGATATTTCGAAACTCGTGCCACGATATTGCGTAAATTGCGGCGTTCCTTAGCCGTGAGAAGGAAACCTACCTTCATCTTGAGATATTTGCACCGGTTGCCCGTTTTGTCCTATGCCGAGCAAGACCCCTGGACTAGATGAATAAATGACATTCTGAGGCATCTGATACATAATTCCTGCAGAGAACGAAGGCACATTTCCTAGGAAATCAAAGAGACGAATTGAATGATATGAGTAGCTGTATTCGCCAGGGATCGAGGTGAGCAAGAAAAATTTACTTGGAAAAATTGTTATATTTGCAATGACTGAATATATGTAATGTAAAAGAAATTAATGCAAAATTAAAATGTTGAATCTGGATGGAGCATGCTATCTTGGATACTTTATCCCTTATGAATACATATATATATATATATATATATATATATATATATATATATATCGTAACTGTGAAATGCATCGTTCAATATAACGCATCGTTACGCATCTTTCTCTTTTTCTTTTCTAGTATGATCCATGACAGTAATCCATGAATAAGAAAAACTTAGAAATGGCAGCCAAGAATTAAAGAGACTTCAATTCGAACCGCCCGAATGTGAAACTGCATCTTTCATCGCATCTTTACATCTGACATAAAGCATTATATCGCATACGCGGGATTCTCTGAAAGAGATACGATTCTTTTAAAGGCTATATATAATAATAAAAAAATGTAATTGAAAATTGTTCAGATTTATTCGGTATAACAGCTTGAATAATTAATTATACATTAATTAAGTTGGTCTTTTATTGAAGTAAAATGTAATTTGTAAATGTAACATTTCCCAAATGGCATCTTTGTACCTACAAAGTCAGTTACGCGAGAGATTCTTAACTTATATGCGCGATAAGTCGGTGAGATCCTTCGATTTTCTTTTATGCGTTAGTATCCAAACTCAAATTTGTTAGTAGCGCATCTAAAAATTGTATGAGACAATCAATATGCGGAATTACAGCAAGTTGTGATTTCTTTCTCGTACACACTTCTTTCGAACGAACGAACGAACGAACGAACGAACGAACGAGCGAACGAATGCTCGCTCGTTCTTAATTAATGTATCCGCCAATGATAATGATACGCTCTCGCGCGCGTTTTCGTTATGCCACAGGAATATGTACGACGCGTCTCGTCGCTTTGAAATGCCTCGAAAAAACGGGAGAGGCGGATACGTCCAGGTAGGATCGCCATTATCGAACTCGGCCGGCCGAAGGAAATCGCATGAAGAAAAAAAAGGAACGTTCGCGTTGCGATCGCGCCGCAGCGGTAGAATGGCATCCACGCGACACATTAGTATCGCGATATTTATGTGTGCACCTGCGTTGCGCGTTCTGCAGCACGCGTACGAAGCGGCTTTCGACCGGATCCTACTTCCCAGTTAGGCAGCACGGTTGTCGTCTAAGTTTGGTCATCGCCGGCTGTATGCGACTCCTTACGGACTCCCTACACGAATAACCCCGTCATCGTTCGCACGCCTTTCGCATTTTAAACGTCCTCTCTCTCTCTCTCTCTCTCTCTCTCTCTCTCTCTCTCTCTCTCTCTCTCTCTCTCTCTCTCTCTCTCCCTCTGCCCCTCGTTTATCACCCTCCCACTTTTTCTCACGCTTCGCTTCCTCTTTCTCCGCTTGCCTTTTCGTTTCACCGCTCGTTCTCTCTCTCTCTCTCTCTCTCTCTTTCTCTCGCGCGCGCGCGCTCGCGCGCGCGCCCGACGACTGGTATGTATTTATTTGCTACTCACTTACTCGTGCGTCTGACCAGCTGTTCGTTATCAGCACGCGATGGGATCAAGCGCAATGCAAATGGTATCGATGACGATTAGACGCGATTAGCATTCAGATGAAAGGCAGCGCGAATCCAACTAGAAATGTGAATATACCAGAGCCATTTCAATTCAATATGGACGTTCCTTTTTGCAAATACTTATAGATGTAAATAATGAACCTCCGGAATCCCGAACGTTTTCTTTTCCAAAAGTAGACGCGTTCATCTAGTCGCGTTCAAACGCAATTAATTTCGACAAACTGGAAAAACCAAAAAAAATTATCGCTTCTCTTGACCGAAGGGATGGCAACACACATAAAGCGCTCTTTGCATCGGGACTAATTCTATGTACACGCACATACGCACGTAAAATACGTGTATATTAATTTTTCAGGCGAGGATGAGAAAATTCAGAAGGATAAAAAGCAGGTTTCTACGAATTTTAATTTAAAGCGATAAGAACGATCTTTGCATCTCTGTTGTGCCGTGCATGAAACTCACCTGAATGACTATTCTTAAGGTCCTTGGAGACAGGGGAATCACCGTCACTGGTATCACCGTCGCTCTCGTTGGCGCAAACGTCGGACCTGGGCGACGCGCCGTCTTCCTGAAAACAATAAGACAACGCACGCGTTTATCGAAAAAGTTTCGAATGCTCATCATCACACGGACAGGAAGAAAGAGGAACAGGAACAGGATTAACGGGTACTTTACGAGATACCTGTTTTCATACGCCGCGAGAGATCGATGAGCGGAAAACGACGATGAAAAGGCGACGGGAGTGTTTGATTTATTGCAAATGGCACAAAATGGCAAAAGTGCGACGATACTCGGAACGATGTATTCGGAATTCTGCAATTTGATCGAATCGGATCGAATCATCCGAAACGGATGACTTCGAGACTCGGAGCTCGAAGCTTGTTTCATTCGATTACTTGTAAAACTTGGAATGTAAAACATCCCGAGCAAATTCATGTCGATCAAACGTATCGTAGATAGATATCTATCATTTTATCTAATTACCTATCCATCTATCTAGCTAGCTAGCTACCTATCTACCTATCTACCTACCTACCTACCTACCTACCTACCTACCTACCTACCTACCTACCTATCTACCTACCTACCCACCTAGCGGACAGAGAGATGCGCGAGTTTGCTCGCGCTCCTTATATGGTCATCTCTTGCGGAGTCCACTTGCGCGCGTGCACTCGCGGAAAAGAGATTCTTGCGAATTTAGCCGCGACCGTCGATGAACGGGTGCGCTTCTTGCCTCGCGCGAAACTTCCCTTGCTTCCACCTAGTCTGTCATTCGTGCGAAGGCCTCCCAGCGGGATCCGCTTTACGCGTGTTCTTCCGTTCTTTGATCGCCGCTTTGAAGTAGCTTTTGATGCGCGGAAAATAATCGCGACTGTAAATACGTTATGCGTTATGTGTTACGTTCTTGCGAGTTTTGCTCGTTCAGCTCGCGTGACGAGTGACGTGTGATGTTTCAAGTATCTGATAAATTAATATTTCTAGTACTTGAACGCTACGAAAGCTACACAGACTTTTGCAGAGAGAAATCGATGCAATTGCGATACTAGAAATATGACTATTTATGCTTATCAATTTGGCGACAGAGACACGAGACACGATCGAGACGCGCGTTCGCGTCTCCAATTGGAAAGCTCGGAAGCTGCGCGAAATCCACCGCGGCGATACTTATTCACCGTCGGTTTCTCGGTGCGCGTTCACTTCCGACTACTGGCTAGTACTCTCGTACTCCTTTCCTTTACCCGCCATTTACCCCGCGGCCGGATATGTGTGCGCGCGCCCGCGTGTGTGCGCGCGTAGAGAAGGCGCGACAAAAAGCAACATTCCTGACTCTCAAGTTGGATTCTATATAAGTGTCTGCCATCGCGAACATTGCCTGTATATGGCGACAACCGGACTTTGACAAAGCTGGCCTTATATGGAACTCTGTTTCCACCTTACGCGCGTACGTACGTGCGTGGCCTCTTTGTCCTTCTCTCTCTCTCTCTCTCTCTCTCTCTCTCTCCCTCTTGCGAGGAATCACGAAATCCATTTCCTTTCTCTACCTCTCTCGCTTCTGCTTCTGCCCCTTTTCCGCCCCGTTCACCAAGCGATACTTGTAGCTTTCCTCGATGCAAGCGCAACCAGGAACGATCGCGAAGCGCAGCGCTGTTGCGCCATAAATCCTGGTATACTTCTGCCTGCTATTCCTGCGATATCGAAAGCGTGATGCCGGTTTCCGGGGAAATTCGCGCGCGTTAAGTGCTGGACCACGCCATCTAGCGATAAATTAATTGCGAGTAATTATTAGCGGGAAACGTAGCCGTTATTGTTGACATAATTATTGACGCGGAACCAAGAGCTTATTTTGAAGAATTTGCTCTCGAAATTTTCTTTTTGTAAGATAACATTTGATCTTGTTAGTTTAACGAGCCGAGAAATGCCAGCCGATCGATAAAAAATTTAATTATCACAAATGTTCGTTGTTTTATATCTCATTCACGATGTATCGATAATCCGTATTAATTGCTGTAAAAATCTGTGCAAAGATTTCTTAAATGCATACTACATATGTGAACGTAAATTACGATAATTGCATTCGCCATCTTGATCCCCTCTTGAAATTGAAATAACTTCTTAATCCAATTCTATCCTCGAGAAGATTCTTGGCGTTTTATTACTTGGTTGCAGTATCGGCGTAATCGAAAACGAAATTAGCATGTTTTCCAATATCCGCAACTGTTACACTCGTAATGTTATTATTAGTCTAGTACTACAAAAAGTACGCCAGTAAAAGAATAGCGAAACAATCCTATTCGATATCAATCATATATATATATCTCTCCCTATTTGGCCGAGATGTAAACCTACCTTGCGTTTCTGCTTTGCGCGTCTATGTCATCTCGAAACTTTCAATCGTTTAACTTTCAGTGATTGCAGTTATTTTGGAGGATACCGCGCGATAATGATATTGCATTCTTTAATTTTACGGAATAATCGCTAACGCGCATTATTAAAAAATAAAAGAAAATAAATTCTTGTGGATTTCTCTAATCTCTCTAAATATATCCCAAGACAAATCGTGTTTAAGATAGATATCAATTTTTACTTAAAACGCGAAATAAGATTCCAAGACTTCATTATAAATTCGAAATCTCTTTTTATCGCGATTGAGATTAAACAAAATTTTCAGCCTGAAGATCGATATAAGCTGATTTTTAACAAATGCGCCGTTTGTCAAAGAATAATTTGATTTGATTCACGATGACGACGAAGGTTGATCGCGTTTCCGAAGAATCCACGATGATTATTCGAAAGTACTTCGAAATTTAGAACTTATAGAAGAAGTTAAGAGAGAAAGATCTGCCTGGTATCTGATGAAGAAAATAATTTTCTACACACACGCGTACTTTCGTAAGTTCTTTTAATACCTACATAGAAATTAGTAACTTATTTAAAGCCCTCTCACGAAGGCATCTCTCTTGTAGAGGTGCTGCATTGGCAGAAAAATCATTTTCTCAAACGCGCAGAATTCTTATTTAATTTTTATATTACCATGTTACTATGTTGTTACTGTTAAGTATCTGCTGTGGAAGGAGAATTAGGAATTTTCAGAAATACCTACCTGGCCCGCGCATAAAACGCGACAATGGACAACGTTGAATAAGAATCTAATCAGCAGAAAATCAAGTTTTGACAAGGTTGACAAACGACTATGATGATCATGGGGGGACTATATTTCGTCAAAGACGAAGGTGTGTATCTCTCTCTCCCTCTGTGTGTGTGTACGTCTGTATTGTGCACGTATATATAAACGCAAAAAAATATATAAATATTATCACAGTATTTTACTCTTACTATGCTACGTACATAGATGCTAAAATACAAATTAACCATGATAAGCGCACCATTCGCAAATTATCGTTGAAATCATAAACGGTATTGTTATCATTATTATTATTTGTACTCTGCATGTGTGTCGTCAAAAGGTTACAGTTTCGGTTACACATTCTATTTGATCGGTAAGGTTTCCCGTAAGATTTATTCTATCAATTCCCGCTCTCGATCCTCCTTTATTCTTTTCTTTTCTCTTGTCTCTTCTCGGCTGTGTTTTCTGGATACGCAATATAATATACATAAAAATGCATCTGCAAATGATACATACACACACATACGCATGCACATCGTCGACGGGTAGAACGATTACGTGACCTTGCTGTGCGAAGGACTGGGGAAGTAAGGAGAAATGGATTAGATTCAAAGGTAGCTCGAGTACTACTACTTATTCTACAAGAACAATAACTACACATGCCACTCGTGATACACATTACACTGGGGAGGGGGGGAAAAAAAAAAGAAACAAACAACGAACGAGACACAACGCAATTTTAATGGAAAAAAAAAAAAAAAATGCGCAACAATACTAAGCGTGCACCGCCGGGTTCACCCGGACTCGCATCCACGCCACCGAGTTTGGTAAACTGAGCCAGCTTAAGTTTAGTTTCCCTCGTTTAGAGAACGGAGAAACGAGAAGGGGTCGTCCGAGCTCGCCAAATCTACTCTCGCGAACACAAGTCCACATCCACAAGTGTAAGGTACACGGAAACGAAGGTACACGGGTGGAGGGGGAGGGGCAAAAAAAGGGGAGGGGGAGGGGGGAAAAGAGAGAAACAATATCAGTTGTATCGTTCAACGTAGCTTGTAATACCGACGCAGCGTATACGCTACGCTTTCCTTTAATAAATAAGGGACATCGACAACCGCTCAACTCAATAAATATGATTTAAGATAAATAAAAAATGAGAAAAAGGGAAGAGAGAGATAAAAAAAGGAGAAGATACGAATAACCGCTGCGAAGACGTGAATAACCGTTGGAGAACAAACATGGAACATTTGGTACTCCATCACCGAGTTCGTCACACGAACTGTACGTACTCGCTAACTTACTAGCTTACGACATAATTAATCGATAATATACATTTCTCTCGAGAAGAGACATCTTCCTGTCGTTCAATGACTTTTGTCGTACGTCATTATTGTATTTATTAAATATCAGCGTATTTACTTGGCGCACGGGCACATGCGTAACAACGTTATTACGTCCACGTTATTATCTATCCATGAATTTCGTGAATCAGAATTTACGCATTCACATTCGAGATCTCGCAAAATCATTGAAAAACTCAACGCAATACTCGATCGAAAATTTCATCAATAAGAATATACACGCGCGCGCACGTGTGCGCGTGGGCAGTAAGTAGATAAGTATGTGTATACACTTAAGTACGTGCGTCGATTGGACTAGATTTACATGCGTAATATCAGCCATAATATGATTAACTCTAGAAAAGATTACTCGATTGCAAGAAAAAGAGTTGATTTCGCGTTCATGTACATGTATATGTGACTGTCACGTGACTCTCGCGCGCATCCACCGTCGAAGTATGGCATCTAAAGGGAAATTACGTCAATGATAATACGGCGCGTAATACGGCGGCCGAAGAAAAATTATTTGGCTTATCCGATAGCCATCATGTACATCTTGCGTCTCGGTGAGCGTTAAGATAATGATAATCCTTCGAGCTACTCGGTATCCGAGTACTCGTCTCTAAATTTTTTCACACTTACTCACATTTACGTTACTCGTTATCGGAACAAAAATCTCTCCGAGCTTCTCCCTTGAATTGAGCCAACGTTAAAACGTCGCCACGCGATGTTTCGCGAATACGTTACATTATACGCGACAATCTACGTTTTTTTAAATTTACTTACTTTTTTTGTTTTTATCTTATTTTTTTCTCTTTTCTTAATAAATTGCAAATTGCGTATAAACTATCCTACCCGTTTCTGGCTCGAGTAATTCGGTAATATTATTGTCTGAATTATTGTCTGACCAAATATTGCCTGGCCTCGCTCGAGTTGTACCTGCAACCGTAAACGTCGGCGCAAAACGAAGTTTGTCCTTTCCGAGTATTCGTAGGTATCGCGCTAATTAACTTGCTTGCGAGAAAGAAAGCCGAACGCGATCTCGATACAATTTCCCTGTCGATACGACCAAGCCGAAAATCTAAAGCGGAAAAATAATGGACGGAGTGTGTAAACGGTTAACGAGAGAACGGTAAACGCGTACTACCGTTGCGGATGCGAATGCGACATGTGAGGATGATAAGCCGCGTGATGAGACGGCAGGGGTGAAGGACAGGATTGCTGGTACGGAGCTCCGGCGAGCATCGGACTCGGGCTCGAACATGGCACGAGATGCGAACTCGGCGAGGCGGTTGCCGCCGCGTGTGCGTGCGCTATGAGATGCGCGTGTTGCGCGTGCGAGGGTGGCGCGTGTTGCGAGCTCGGTGGTGGCGGCGGTGGTGGCGGATGAACCCCCCCGGTCGGGCCACCCGCTGGCCCGCTACCGGGCCCGGTGCCGGGATAACCGCCGTGCAGCGAACCACCGTGCGGCGAGCCGTACACCAGTTGCCTTACTTTCTGCTCGTCGTCCGCGATGTTGTAGGTCAGCTCGGTTTCTTCGAAGCCGGTAGCCGACATCCTTTGGTCACCCGACGAACCCGATGGCGGTGGATCCGGGCTGTTCAGGCACGTCTGGATCAACGCTTTGCCGGCCTCGCTCGTGATCATCGGTTGCAACTTGCGGGTCGCGAATGTGTACACATGACCAGTTTCACTCGCCACTAACAGCATTACTTGCGTGCCGGTTAGGGTAGAAAGCTCGTATGCCTGGAAACGTCGAAGCGATATCTCCGTTATAAATATAAATATATACATATCTCTTTGAGAACTGACAAATCTTTTGCCTCCGTACGGAGCATTTTATTCTACGAAAAATTCTTACGAAATCTTTGTAAATCGGATATTCATCGAATAAACGTACGTTCATTCGTACCGTTCGTTCTATTGCGCCTTTGCGTTAAAGCGCGGATGATAATTTCTCGTCGATATTTTCTATCGCACGCGGCTCTGCATTTCATTAAATTTAAACAGATCGACGATATCCGACAATGTTCGGATAAAATTGATGCAGTAAAAAATTAGTCGGAAAGATTAATGGTAATTAATTTAAGTCAAAAACGATATAAACGAGAACGGAGCATGCAATGGAAATTCCATTACGTTATTTCATAACTACGTTACATCGTTCGTTTAAATAACACGTTACATAAAAATAATACGCACAATATTACACACAAAATTGTTCCCATTTGAATCATTCGTAATGGAGCGAATCAGCGAATTAGAATTATCAGTGACACATGCCGGTCTTGCATGTTTATTCATTATTTATCAGTTATTGATGCACGATTTTATATATTTATTTATTAAAAATGACATTTCTAAATAACGCTGTTAAAAGACACGTATGTATGTATGTATGTATGTACGTATATAAATGATAAAGAATCGATTATTGTAGAATTATAAAAATGATGCGAATAACAAGCAGATAATTGTTCGCGTAATGCAAATGCGTTTAACCTTAGGCTTTGTGCATAAAAATGCCCTCGCGCTATTATTCGTAATTCTTGCTTGCCGTGCTCCGGATATTCGGTCGCGATATTATCAATGATATTTACAGCACGATGCGCGAACTAATGTCAGATTGGTAGATGGATGTAGATGGATCTCGAATGCCGGTATTGCGATACAGCTAGCTCGCTCGATTGGAACAGAATCTTCGTTACTCTTTCCTTCTCGTCGCTTGCCCCTGATAGTCGAGTTACGCGATCCGAAAGGTGACAAATTTTATTTTACATTGACACTTGGTCGTATCGTCACATTTGTCAAATTAGCATCGTTTATTACTCATTCTCGGAGAGAATGCAACCGCTCGGACTGATATCGTGTTATACCGTGTTGTATCACGTGTATGACATAATTTGTATGTTACGTGTAACGTATTACGAACCTTCTTCATAATACCAGTTTTCCTCTTGGAGAACGTCGTGTATCTTCTCAGTTTATTGTCAATGTACTCCATCTTAATCTTGACACGGCCCTTGGTTTTTTTGCCGTTCGAAGGGGGTGATTTCTTCGGTTGTCCCAAACTCGTGAAGGATTCGTCGAGATTGTCGGGCACGCAGTCGCCGTGCATGCCGCTACCGGACATGCCCTGCGTCTGCGAGAGTGCCTGTTGCCGCACTGCCGGGTTAGTACCGTCGTCGCCGTAACAAACATCGGACGTACTGCGCTTGATACCTCGCTGTATGGGACCGACGCCTGGCGTCGCGGCGCCCGCGGCTGCCATCATGGTGGCGCCACCACGGCCTATTTGAGAAGCCGCTGCCACAAGCTGCGAGGTAGACGGTCGGCCGTAAATTTCCGTGCCAGCATCGCTTCCGATCATCCCCATGCTATAGTTGAGACTTGCGTACCGACCGTCTCTTCCGCCGCTAGGGTTGTCCATCACGGCGCCGGCGCGCACATTTAATCCCTTCCCCACGACGACGGCGCGTTTTCGCCACAAAATCGCGTGTGGAACTCGGCGCAGTGTCTCCCACGTGATCGATCATCTAGAGCAACACGGGACAACGATGCGCACCGCACGAGCGCTCCCCGCGAACTGAATGCGCGCGCGGAGTATCGTAACTTGACCTACGTGCCTAACTGCGGCGGCGGCGGCGGCAACGACGGTGGCGGCGGCGGTGGCGGCGGCGGCGGCGGCAGCGGCAGCGGCGATCCTCCGCGTGTTACTGTGCTGCGCGGCCCCCCACCATAGAGTGCCAACGCCGTAAAAAAGTAGTCCACCATGATGCTACAGCTGTAACGACATTGGAATTTCCATTGAAATTCACATGAAAAAATCGCAACGATCGCCGTCTGTCGCGATCGATCGACACATCGATCGAACGCACTCGCAATGCAGCGTTATTTGGTCGTCAATTTGAGCGCGTAGTGGTACAACGCGCGACGAGAGGGCGTCCCCGGCTGCCATATTTAGAAGTAGACGTTACCATATTAGGGAAAGTTTGCCAAATATGGTGAACAGAGGTGGTCCTTCCTTTTCGAATGATCGCACGGCGCGCCGCTCCGAAACACCAATCCAACTGACAGTAGCGCTTCCTGCACGCCTTTCCGGCCCCCTCTGGCCGATCCGATTTTTACGTATGCGACTGCAAATCACAGCGAATGACTGGACGAAGCTCTTACGAAGCCTACTTCCGAGTTACTGTCGTTGCCGCTTACCGTTTTTCTACGTGCGAACTTTCGACATCTTCGACATATTATAATCGCGCCGAACGAATGCGATCCATAACACGCGTTCCGTAACGTCATTTATACAAGTCTTTGATAGAGTCTTGATGGTATTTACACCATCGAGTGCAATCGAGTGCTGAATGGAATATCCCGTTCATGTCCCGTTCATTGTTCAGTCGAATTTCCTAAGGAACAAAATCCATAACATTCCAAATGACAATTTATATCACTTCGTGTATTCCATACACGAAACCTCTAAAATCTCCGATAAATATTCCATTGCCATTATTTACGATTATCATATTTTTCTCTACCCAAGTATGATATATTACATACGCATATACAATTCTTTAATTTATATTTTATTAAATAAAAATATATTTATATATTATATTAAAGAGCATATTCTTCCATAATCTTATATCACATTATATGTACACGACTTAAAGCTAAAATTTGTCGATTACAATTTATTTTTGGAGACAAAGTTTCATGATCCGTTGAGTATGGAAAACGTTTTAAATAAATTCAAAATCTAAGGTTGATCGCCGGATGCTATAGCACGGGCATGAGACATAAGAGTATCGTGTATTTCACGAGCGTACGCTACTTGCGCGCGTACAGTCATCAAGAATTGTGGATACGACAGTGCAGGTCCCTCTTGCGTGCTCACTGTGTCGGTGCGCGTCGTTATAACGGACATCGGTAGATACCGAACTGAGCTGGAATTTTGTGACAGACACTCCACAGAGGTTTTTAGATGTAATTCAATTTGATCACAGATCGAATAAAATTCTTCCATATTCTTGTTGAATCGATGATCAGACTGATCTACACCCTTCAAAGAACCTACGTCGACCAGACTATTCTGATGTAACGTTTGTGCCGCTGTTTTCAGAGTCGTGGCTAAAGATTCTCTCAAAGGCCCAATTAAAGATTTTACTTTGGAAATGTTATCCAATTTATCTTGTGTCTGTTGTTGCTGTTGCTGTTGCTGTTGCTGCTGCTGCTGCTGCTGTTGTACTTGTTGCTGTTGCTGTTGCTGCTGCTGCTGCTGTTGTACTTGTTGCTGTTGCTGCTGTTGTTGTACTTGTTGCTGCTGTGTTTGCTGAGCTTGCTGTTGATTCTGAGATAATTGAGCATTCACTGGTTGTCCCATTTGTCCCACCCCCATGGCACCAGATTGTTGAATCGGTGGGATATTCATTGTAATCCTGGGCAAATATAATTTGTATCTTCCTTTTGTGTTGTATCCATTTGTATTTTTATTTAATTAACATACAATATATATACAATTAATACGCAATATGCAATGATAAAATAAGACAAAGCTAATTAAATTACAAAATAATTAAATAAATAGTTAAAAAAAGAGTGTAGAAATTGAATCCGAAAATCAGTCAATCGTTAAACCAGTAACAATTAATTTCTTAATAATTTTCACAAATTGAATTCTTGTTCGAACCCAATTTTTAATCGGAAACTTTCAACGATTGTAAGAATAAACAGGAATGTCCGAAAATGTTGTTGCATATGCAGGAATATCATATATGAGATTAGGAATACCTCTAAGTATATATAAAATAGATATAAAAATCGTCGAGCAATAAACTGCGATCATCCAAGTAGGAAAAATAAATGTTCAAATGCTAATGGGGTTAGTTTCGGGTTACCAAAGTAAATAAACACGAAGTCCTTTAATAGAAACGGATCAAGTTAACCAACCAGACAGATGAATAAAACGAAATCCTCAACGATGTTAAATCGGGCCAGCCAACTTGGATAGAAAAAGATTGAGTTCTCATACGTCAAATCAGATTGGCCAACTAAAACGGACATGAAAAAGAAAATCACAAGACAAATCGAGTCGCTATTATTCATAGCGCCTTGACGAGCTGACGCCATCTAACGGGTGGCATTCCTGCTTACTTCTACTGGTAAAACCAGGGCCATCATCGAAGAAGCGCGGAACTTCTCGTCGCTCTTGTCGGTTTTGTTGTTTGGCGGAAGTGTTATACGTGTTCTATATGCTGTTTTTTCATAATCTAATCATTATGGCGCAAGCACGCCATATGAAATGAATGCGGAACGCAGTTTACGGTGCACCGGCCGAGCATTTGAACGAACGATCTAACCGTGTGCGTTGGCACGCAAGAGCGGCGGTCAACCTCCCCAACACGGAATACTACTCCGTTTGGCAGATTCTTCTTATTCGACTGCCCAGCAGGTAGTAGTGAGCGTGATTTCGTTGCTTCAGCCGCGCGGCCTATCCCGCCAATTGCGTTTCTGCAGCGAAAATTCGCCTGTGTTTATGTTTACTCCTTTAATTACCCCCCCTTCCCCTCCCCCTCCCATCCCCCCTCCGTATCCACTTGTCCCGCATCCCGCCTTTCTCGATTTTCTCGATCGCGTTTCGGCCGCTTTCTCGCCACCGTTCCTCGTGCGTTTTCCTCTCTCCTTCCCTTCTCTCCCCTCCCCCCTCTCGCTCTCTCTCTCTCTCGTATTCTTCGAATATTAGCAATAGAAGCAGCGTACTCTCTTCGTTTCCGTTTATCGCCAGATAAGACTTGTGTAATACACAGAGACTTCACTTGTAAGAATGTACACAGGAAAATGTATGAAGGGGGCGATGTAATGTACTCCTGCAATGATAATTGTGTTATATAAACTTTACATTATCATGTAATTCTTTTTCTTATTTTGACTTGCAACGTCTATTCTATTTAATTAGCAGAATTTAATTATTGAACAATAAGAGGCAATTATACGAATTAATTATATATTGAAATCAATTAATAAGGAAAATGGAAATGGATTACTGTTTGTTACCGCTACGTAACTAAAGCAAAATGTACAAATTAAACGAGTTTTATCATTGATCTACATAAATGTACGTACATTAGTTAAGTACACGTATAAAATGCATACATTATAAGTGATAACTTTTTATTTATTTGTAACTTGTAACTATGATTATCGAGTTTTTCTGGCAAAATAATGATTAGCTAGCAACGATCACAAAAATAATAACAAAAGATTCTTATTAGCTTTTCTCGTGTAAAAATAAAGAATAAAGAATTATCTTTTCCTTTTCTGAGAAAATGTACGTATCGTATCCTAAAATCGACAATATCTGAAATAGGTATATCGCCGATATCTCTTGGCTATTCCATGCTCCCGATGAATACCATGGCACAGAAAGTAGTACCAGGATCAGAGTCAGGTTCAATGAAACCTTTGACGGGAACTGGCCTGAGCTATGTTACACTGCAACCACCCAGTCAACCGCTTAGTCTAGTACAGGATCATAGACCCTCGGTGTACCAGACTCCTCCTTACATAGGCAGCAATATGGAAAAGGAGCCGGAAGCTGAGAAATTGATTCCAAATGGTGTAGAAATTACAGCAAAAACAGAAACTGAGCAAGACGTGCCCGCTGCTGTAAAGCAGCAAAGTGAAACCAATAGAAACAACAATTTGAGTCCTGAAAATCCTGCTTCGGAACAACCGTGCGAAATGCAAACGGAGCAAGAACTGACATCTTTAACTATGGATTTTCCTGGTAAGATATTACCATATTATTTTTGCTGCAATTGAATAAAAGAAAACGCTTTTCGTCGTTTACGCATGAACATATGAGATTATTATGCCTGCAACGATCGAATGTTAGATACACCAATAAAGTGATAACGACAAGTTGATCGTCCATTTTGCATCATAATCATATCTGTGTCACATCTATATCTAAACTATCTTTGTAATATCGAGGATAAAAATTTGGAAAATATTTATATACGCATTTATTTTTATAGCATTGTGCACGCAAGCGCAAACTAAAGTTGAAGAAAAGAAAGCTCCTGTAAATAATGGATCGAAAGAATCAGACGGCAAAGCTATCAATACTTCCGTACATATAAAACAATCTCCACACAAACCAGAAGATATACCAACAGCAAAGAATGAAATTCCAAAGGTCAAATCCACAAATCAGAGTTCGAAAGTAACGAGCGATAATGCTGTCGTTACATTAGCTACTACATATAAGCCTGATACAAAAATCACTACCTCCTCGAAGACAACTAAACGAAAATCTAGAGAGTTGAAAGATTTGAAGGCAGGATCTAGTGCAATTGCTGACGAAGCGAGTAAACCCAAAAGAAATCGCATTCAAACGCAGCCTTATCAGAGCCCATCACCAGAGATTGCTTTATTAGTCAAAAGCTTCAAAACTTCGACTTCTAAAACTGCTGACGATAAGCTCATTGTATTCTACAAGTAAATATTTTGTTAATTTCCAATTTTCAAAAAAATAATTTAATATATATGTTGCTCGCACAGATGAATTAATTATTAAATTCTTGTTATGCTAGAAATGAATTTTTGGCTGTACGGAATGCAGAGGGAAGTTTTTATGTCTGCCAAGCGATGCAAAACATTTATAAATCCAGCCGTCGCATCCGCATACGTTGGTTATCTCAAGATAAAACCAATGGTGAATTTTATTCTCCAGATTTCTACGATACCATAGGTATTATCAGAAATTTTTATTCGTAACTTTATTCGATTACAATCTTTAATCGTAATCGTTTATTTTATCATTCTACATTACGATTCTACATTCTATCTACATTACGATAATGCTACTTGTTATTTACTTATTTTTTAATTTTGCCATTGCAACTTGCAGAGTTTGATTGTATATTGACGAATCTGAACCTAAGCAAAGTCGACAAACATAAATTCTGTTTAACCAGAATAGAGCTGCTACGTACTGAGAATATTTTGAAACGAGCTATCGACGTTGAGGCTGGAGTGTCTGAGAAACCTAGAGTTACGGAAGAACATCCAGATGGATGTACGTATAATCGTAATATTTCAAAATAATAATTGAATATTTCATGGTCTCTTTATAGTGTACGATACGTTATCACACAAATTTAATATCTTTTATAAATTATAAATTGAGATAAAGATTTAAAGAGAATTCAAATTCGATAAAAGTTTTATAGAACGTAAATTACAAGCGTAAATCGTGATGTTTCTTTCTCGCAGTGGATTTATCGCTTTATAAAGATGAATCACAGCTAAAAAGAAGAAAAGGCCTGCACCAAGATAAACCGAGTCAACGCAAAAAATCTAAGCGAACTGCAAGTTCTACAGATGATGATGCGGATGAGGAAGAATCAGAAAAAAAGGCATCTAAAATGAGTCGTGCGAAGAAACGATCGGTTAATAAGGCATTGGCGATTGCTAAATCTGTTGCGAAAGGTACTAGCAGGGCGGAGAGAGCACTAAACAGAAGCACAAAGTCGGGCAATAGTTTAGCCAATGATGTCGCCATTACTACTGCTACTGCAGCAACCAATACCATTACCGCTACCATTGTTGCTACTGCAGCAGTTGCCGCTGCTGCTGCCGCTGCTGCTGCTGCTGCTAGTACTACTACTTCTACTACTGCTACTACTACTGCTACTACTACTACTACTACTTCTACTTCTACTGCTGCTGCTGCTGCTGTTGCTGCTGCTGCTGCTATTACTACAACTGGCACTGCATTAAGTGCTGCTACAACCGCCACTAATACGATGGCAGATGCCAAAAACAACGCAGAAACAAAAAAATTGGATTTAAAAAAAAATGGCAAACAACCAAACAGCAATAATGTCCGTGGATTTCCAAGAACAAAGCTAGGAGGTAAAAAATATTTTAAAAAATAATTTATTTACATATCGTTCACAAAATATTCATCAGTAAACATCTGATATGTAAAATTTTAACTCATTGAACAATCAAATTATTAATAATAATTTTTAATCAAATATGATAATATGTATTATTACGATTATTAAAGATTTATTAAACCGATAATTCTTTATAGTTATATATTCTTTGTAATTAACTTGAAGGTTCCGCTCAAGTCACACAAACCGGTAAAATGGCAGGACGTCCCAAGCGCGTAGCCGCTACCGGCGCTCTTTCGACTGAAGAGGCACTTTCTCCAAGGAAGAAACCACGCGGTCGTACATAAAACTAACTTAAACGTTGCTTTTTTTACGCTATAATTACAGCCGAGTCTGTATCGTAGGCAATATGTACGTGTGGTACACTTCTTGAAATTGCAATCAATTTATTATGTATATATACGCGCGTATACACGGATCTCAAGATTTTTAAATATATCATATGCTGCGATAATATTATAGTCCAATGATACGGGATCAACGACTTGTATCTCAGATTCGTCAAGTCGCATTTGCAAAAAAAAAAAGAAAGAAAAAGAAAGAAAGAAAGAAAGAAAGAAATAAAAAATAAAGATAAGAAAAAAAAACTCAGATTTACGTGAGTGATATTGTGATATCATGCAAAATTTGTACATATCGTCTACGTCTCAGACTCTTTCAGGAGAAGAAAGTCACGGAATGTGTGGGAACGGTACCTTGAGTTGAGTAATAACTAATCTACAGGGTGTCACATACTAATGCACTCTTGCAATAGTCTATTTTTGATGTTGTGGTGAGTGAACCGTACGTGATTCAGTTGACTTTAATGTACACTTTCCATTGAATATGATATATACTATGTACAAATATACATGTTGGAGGGATGGAAGTTATATGTATTCTGTAAAGCAGACAAAGAGAGTAAGATACAAAGAAATGAAAAAGAGGAACACAGAATAGTATCAACAGAAAAAACGAGAACTATCCCGAGTGTTGCCGGTCCTGGTCGAGTTAATCGGTCGATCGATCGGCAAAGGGTCTCGAAGTACAATATGTTACTGTACATTATGCTGAATTCTCTTGCTGTTAAGACGGAAAAAAGTTACACGTAAAATGGTCCAGCGCCTACATAAAGACAGGCAGAGTAAAGAAGTGCCCTGAATCGTCTCCTTGTCGATCCGGTTGGATCTCAAGAGAGTCATGAGCGGAAAGTAGCATGTTACTTATATGTTTGTTTCTTTGAATTTGCACTTGCGGCCCATTATTATTGTAAAATCGCAGGGTCCGTATCGGATAAATAAAAAGAGAAAGAGTGTGTGGTGCCACGAGTTATGATGTAGCGAGATAGAAGTAATAATTTTAGGAGAAGAGAAGGAAATATCGCTTATTTCGAGCGATAAATCTTTCATTCGAATGTATAAATTTTTATTATGTATGTGTTAATTTTAGGTTTTTTTTTTTTTTTTTTTCCTTTTTTTTCCTTTTTTTCGTCAAAGATTGTAGAACGCGACGAAAGTGTATATTTAATGATTAAGATAGATGATTATGATTTATATGCAAACATTAACTTTAAAATTAAATTCATATATACACACAGAGAGACACAGACACGCACACACACATACACACACATGTATATTTTTTAATGTAGCGCATATCTTTTTTTATATCGACGTACGTTCGTTACAAAGAATACAAGCTTTCAGCTGCCAGCGAGTTGTCAGTCTTTTTCGAGTTATTAAAATGTGCATCATTTGATTGTATAATTACGAAAAATATACATAACATACTTGTTTCTCCTTTGTTTCTACGCTAACGAGACAGTACACAGTAATAGAAGTATGAGAATATTGTGAAAAAATAGATTATTTATAATGTAATGAGGGATTGACAGCATCGAACGTGAGTGAAAGAGTACTCGTACGTCAATTACGAGTATATTAATGGGTTTTCTTTTTTTAATTAAGATTCCGTATCGGGATATATGTCAACGTATTTTGTCGAGCGTTGACCGTTAAGATATCGACATTCTCTTGTTTGATTTCGCCCGGAGACATGTACATATAAAGCGATTAGATAATCAAAATTGTGCATAGATATGTACAAGAATTCCTCTATGGCGTTTTTCGAAGGAATTATTAGAGCGACATGTCGCTACTTGCTTAGTAGCGATATTTGCATGAATACCGCTTTTCATTTATCAAAGAAATAATGCAGCTCTTGATATTTATCACTTATTTTTCATTAATAGTCATGGGCGCTATGTACATTGAACACTGAGAGAGGGAACGTTGAGAATGCAGATGCGTGATTTCGCAATGCCGTTTAAGAGAGAAAAATAAAAAAAAAACAGGCATATCGACTTCTGCTCGAAAAATAGAATACGATGTAATTATCATAACTAAATGGTTAAGGTGAATATAATTTTCAAGATGGGACACACACAGACACACACAAATAAGATATCAATCCTGTCATTTGGTCCATTGCACATTGTATTTGAAGAATATACGCATACAAGGCATACTGTATAAATTTAGTAAAGAATTCTAATAACAGTACTCGCAGAACTGCTCGTGTTATTCTTATTCTCGTTCGCTTCGAGAACGTTCAAGCATCTTTCTTTCTTTCTTTTTTCTTTTCATTCACGAGTTTCATTCACGAAATATATACGAAGATCAATAATGTGCAATTAGTTAAACCTAACAATTATGCCATAATCTTGTTGGCTTATATAAGACGATATGATACGAACCCGTAATTTTACTTACTACAGTTTTTAAAGGCCGTTTTTTATCCTGACTTTATTAGATATGATAAAATATATCAATGATATATAATTGAAAAGAGTACGAAATGCGTACGTTGCGCGAGAAGAGTAATTCTTTTTTAATTGTAAAGATTTATTACGAAACAATTATCTGATATTTTTCTGATTCTCACGCGAATTCTACTTGCCCAACTTCTCTCTTCAACTCGCAGTATGATACGATGATCTTAACAGAGAACAAACGATCGGATGACATCATTAATGCCATTAATGATACGAGACGTATAACGAAATGCACCTTTCGCAATGAGAAAAACACAAAATTCCAAAAATACAATTTACCCTTTCATCCTTCTAAAATCGTAAAACAATGAGAGCGTTTTTGACTCGCGTAACGATTAAGTGTCTTAATATTAGTTCTTACTAGATATATAAGTACTTCGGATGCTGGTTTGCTAAGAAAAGCAAATAAACTAACTGTATGATGTATATATTCGTTGACGTATATTGATTGTGCTACATGTATATATATGAATAAGCGATAATTTTTTCACATTATTTGGCATTTTCAAGTTCTATCTTCTATTATTATAACAACCTGTATGTATTCTCGGACGTTCACACGTGGAGTCGACTTCGCGCAGTTCCTCGTAAATAAATAATCCCTTTTTCTCCGTTCGACAACACGATAAACTTTATACTAATAAATAGAATTCTTAGATTAATAGGCACACGTCTTTTCTTTTTGTTTATATTATTTCATTTAATTTAAGCTAAAGTTTATAAAGCTCGTACGCGCGTCTACTCGCTTATGCGAGAATGTTTTTTCTTTTTGGTTGTTTTTGTTTTGTTTTGTTTTCTTTTATTTTCTTTTTTTGTTTTCTGATGTCACTTGAACTGGCGCATTTATCTTTTTGTTATAAGAATTAATCGAATTATCGATTCGGTGAAGAATATAAACAGGTTTAACGGATTCTAATTAATTTCCAGGACGCGTTATCTTACGCAGAGATTCGTATTTGGCAGATGAATACGAATGATATAGTATAAAAATGTGTTTTAATAAATATTGATAAAAAAGAAATTACAGAGGATATCTACAGGGATTACAATGATCGATACATAAAAAATTACATATCCCGCAACATAATAATAAGATCTAGGATCTCATCTTACAAATAATATTTGTCAATGCATCCAGCCTTAATATTAATCGATATTGATCGCTACTGCTAAAGGTAATCTTAATACTCTGCAGTTGTGACACCCGATTGGAAGATATTGTCGAGATATTCCATCAGTTCCGCTTATACGCGTATCACGCGTTAATAATAAATAATAGCTCATTTAACAATAACAACGATCGAAATTCTGGAAGTATTGTAGTAGCAAAATCACGAGTCTTAAAAGTACAGTCTGATTTCCTAGCATGGAATTCGCGCTCATGCAACGAGTAAAAGAAGATTTGCAAATGTGAAATGTGTTTAAGATTACAAGGCACTAGTAAGAACTCAATCGTCACGCTCTTTCCGGATATCCGGATTATACTTTGCGGATAATGAAAGAGCTTTATTTGTCTTGATACAGGACTAGTAAGTTATATGTGTTTGTGTCTATACACACACATACACACACACGCACACACAATGTCCCAGCTTCAAATCGTTATATTTTAATTTTAAAAGATATTTAATCATTTATTAAATGCTTTTTTTAGCAAAAATTACATCTATATAAACCTTAAATTAAAAATTAAAATCTACTCGCCAAATTCGTCACAAAGTATTACTTTATCTTTTTCTTCGCTTTCTGCCATTTCATTAAAAGTTTATACGTATTAAAACGAATAGAGGAAAAAGTATATCATTAAAATATAACGTGATAGAAGTGGGATGAAATGGGACGCACACGCGCGTTTTGGATTTAGAAGTTTAGAAATTTACAGAATTAATTTCCTATGCTCACTGAAGTATATGAGCACTATTAAATTCGGGTTCGACGTTTCTTCAGGATACTATACCGAGCTTACGAAAGTTATACAAACTTTCATCAATTACATTCGTAGAAGACTTTTACTTTTTACTTTTACAGATATCATGATCGGATTCCATTCGATCATTTATTGCCTTTAATTGTAATTTGTATGGTGAAGATTTTCTTTGGGATATACTTTCTATATACAAGTTTGGTAGCTATAGTTCTTTGCACTCTTGCATAGAAGAAAAGAACAGTTGGAGCATATTTTTTTCTGTCTAGGAATGTAATTTAATCTTACAACGCGAACGACAGTCCGCGTCATTTCTCTCTAAATTCCTATTCCGAGGTGTGCTCTCACGCGTGATTGTACATATTTTATGATCAATGTTACAATTAATAATCCGGTAACGTTTGTTCCATTGTCATAACATTGTCATACATAATGAGATGCCTGAGATTTATAGTAACTATATCTTTATTCAAGGAGACTCGCACGTAATAATAACGTTAACGTCATGCTCGAATATTTTCCATAGTAATTTCCGGCAAATTGCAATTTGCCATTCCCTATTAATATATTGCAATCTATAAAGTTTTAATACTTTACGGATAAAAAATTCAGTCGTTTATATGAATAAAGCGTCATATAACGTCATATATCGCCGGACAATTATTCATATTCGCATAATAGATAATAGAATCAGATATAATAATATAATATGATATAATCAAATATATAGTTATATACAAATTGATCAACAAATCGTCGCGAACAAACTGGAGATTCAACAAGAAATAATTCTCACGCTGAAACATATCTGTTTCGCGTTATTTGTTTAAAATGATGGATACTATGGAGCTGATGTTACAGAGTTGACATTGAAGTAACAAGTAACATATAAAAATGCAGAATCATTTTAAGAATTGCTCCATTGGAAATTCATTGGATTGCAAGTTGGACTTCTCAGAATGAAAAGCTGAAAAAATAGGATACTAATTTATGCCGATAATTGCCGATTATACCAGAGCTTCGGCATGATAATGATGATAATGATGATGTATATGTTCGTGGACGTGCCTTCGACCAGACGTCGCTGCCACCGCGTTCTGCGAGAACTCGCGTTCGAGCCAACGTACAACCTGTGCCATCGCTCTCGCTTGGTCTTGTTCTCGCGTTGCGTGCTTCAGTTGATGTTTCTTAGTAGTTCTGTTGCCACATTGCTGCGACTGGACGAATTGCGCGTGTGCGTCGTTGCGCTGCGCGTTATTATGATTGTTAGTGATAGTCTGATGGTTAGTGGTAGTTTGCTGATTATTATTGGGTACGAGATTGACGATGTTGCGATGGATATTGCTGCTGGTAACGTGCTGCGGTATCTCGTTGTGTACCGTAGGCACGATCACGTTACGATTCAATATATGTGGATAGGTCGTCGCGTAGGACGGGTTGGACGAATGCGTCGTGTTGTTCCTCGTCGTGTTGTTTCTTGGTGTCGCGTGTCGCGTTTTTCTGATATTCGATCGCGATTTGGCTGTGGGAATCTTGGGAAACGCTGTATCATGATGGGTGCTGCTCTCCCGAATTAATTTGTGATAAGTTGTCGTCACCTGACAAGGCTCCGAGGGTGTTTGGTAATCCACATTACCGTGATTCGAAGTTTCAAAGTGAGGATTATGAGACGGAACGCGCGGTTGCTCGTTCTGATGTCGTTTTCTGTGACATAGAAAAAATTCAATCTCATTCAACCGAACTCACCTGAGATGACCTCCCACCAGAAGGTCGATTGATTTTCATACTCGATAAATATTATTGTGCACAAGAAAAATATCATTATCAATAAATTTTATCGATTTAACTTGCAATGCAATCTGATAAGTTTATCCGATAAGTTGTACCTCGTTGTATGAAAACTGAGATTATTCTTTTCCATGTTGGCCTGAATAATCTCCAACAGTTGTTGTCTCTGCAAGGCACCGCTACGTTTTCTCTCGTTGGTCATGAGAAGCGGTGTCAACGGAGAGAATGCAGGGGAGGTATCGCTATCTTCGCTCACATCACCCTCCGAGCTGTTTGAATAAACGGACGGCAAATGGGACACCGGACCGAGTCTTTTACGCAATTCCTCCTGTTGCGCTCTATTTGTTCGTCGAGCATTTTCGTCATCGTCATCGTCGCTGTGAGTTTCCACTTCTTTCCGCTCTGCAGAAGTCTGCAATAAAGTGACAAGATGAAATAAAACGCGACATGAAAGCGACATGAACGCGACATAAAACGCGACACGTAATTTATGAGTTTTGTAAGTAAAGATATCGATTTATTTTTCATAAAAATATACATCACATTCTCGATATACCGTCGCACGACGGTATCGCGGTGTAAGAATCAGAAATTCATTTGAATTACTAAATAAACTAATTTATCGAAAAATCAACATCAATTCTCAAGTTTAGTATATTATATATATTATTCATATACTATTTACTGAACTGCTCTGAATTTACTAAAAAAAATACTCGTTTCCAAAACTTGTTTATCTGTTTTCTTTTTTCTCTCTCTTTCTCTCTCTCTCTCTCTCTCTCTCTCTCTCGCTCTCTCTCTCTCCTTTATCCCCGAGCACTTTCTCCTACGCACTTTATCGTGCGCGTAACTCGGATTGCGGAATTAGTTTGGTCAACTTGGTCTTACACGTTTTAATTATGAAGCATGCACGTATGCAAAAGATGGAATGTCGGTGTCAAATCTCACCTGACAACGATATCGAGGTGCTCTTCTTCTTCTAGGAACTCTATTTGTGCCATACTGAGCGGTATGCGATGTATGACTGCATAGATCGGCTTCTTGCTTCTGATGGCAACAAGATTGCGACGACGTGTGGTGACCGAAGGTGGCAGTTGCAACTTGCGGCGCTTGCGTGGCGTTTGAGCAGCTGCCGGCAGCATTGCGCGATTGCTGCTGGCTGCTGTTGCTGCTGGTCCGTTGATCTGGCGATACCGTCAGTTTCACTTTAATCGTTTTACTACCGCATGGCGGTACTTGTATCGAGGCACCTAGCGTATCGTAGATAGTGGTCACCAGACCGGCTATGTCATCCTTGGTGATCTTCCCATGACCGTCGAAGTCGTACAGAGTAAAGGAGAATTCCTGTCTCCTGTCACCTTCCGCGACTGATACGTCGCATTCGAATTCCTGCAAGAACAAGAACGCGATCAAGAACTCAAGTCTCCGATGCGATATTCGTAAAGACGATTCGTCAGAACAGCATTGCAAAAGTGATGTAAGTAGCGTAGTAAAAAGTAGCGTAGTAACTGATTCTTTCTTCATCGTAATAAATAGATACGCGAAATGACACGCGGAACAACAAGATGTTAAAATTAAGATGTTGAATGTTGAATCGTTGAAATAGAGAATTCGTCCGAGTGAGAATTTTCCAGATTTTATCTTTATTGAGTGATTAAGTGTAACGTAAATGGAAATTTACGAATTCCACCTCTATCAAGGTAATGTAAATTAAAGTATTTCACCTCGAAACTAAGCTGTTTCGTTGTACCGCAAGTAGGTTGTTCGTCATTACCGGTAGGTCCTACAGGTACGTTCGGCCCGTCGACGACTGTGACTCGTGGCAACTGTGCGGGGGAAATCAGAATCGGTTGCGATTCCGTCGGCGGTGGCGGTGACGAGACATTACAGGTCGCCGTTGGGACGCCCGTTAGCAATTCTTCGGAATCGCTACCTTCCGTGTTAGTTCCCACTGAAATAATAGGTAATAGCTAGGAGAGTTCTCGCAAAGATGCAAAGAAGAATCGAACTACTTTGTAGTTCGACTCGAACGAAACAGGAGGAAGATCCTTGGATCGTGTTTGTAATTTTAGATTTAATTAGATTTCATTGGGCAGGAAGTCGGTTTGATGATGTTTGATTCACCTCTGCGTTCCCGTCTGCGATGATAATTATTTTCCGAGATTACTTTATCGCGTTATTACTTATCAAAGGGAAAACATAACAAATCGGGGAATCCCCGATGTTACGTTTGCCTGTCCGTCGTGCGACGCGATCTCCACTTTAAGCGAGAGGCAGAGGAGGCGAATAAAAGGCAGCGGCATTTAACACAGGCTTATAGGACGCCGGACCAGCATCCGTCGCACCGGTGTTTGGCGTAGGCGGTATTTTTATGCTTCCCGTGATCGACGGTCACATGGACAGAGTCACAGTTTCGCCGAGGAGGAAATCTTCGCCGAGCGACCGTTGAAAACGGGAAGGCAGCTGGGGCTCCGAAGAGCTCGAGATCATCGAGTTTTCGTACTCGCAGAGAATGCCGAGACTCCTCCCTCCTACTCCGATCGCTAAATCACTAAAACTTGCCTTTCCGAGATAATCTCAGACGACCGTTCGATACCGTTATGAAATAAATTCTCTATTCGTCTGTTCACGAGATCAGATACAGCAGCGATCGGCTGCATTCGAGATCGGTACATTCTCTTCTCTCTATACGCGTATTAACGAGGTTCCCGAAACGTAACAGTTTGTAGATGGAAAAATTTATGATATGTTTTGGGCGCATTCCATTCCTGGTCGCTCAAGTTCAAAGAAAAGCCGGACAAAGGACGAGTTCAAAGGGTAGCCGCATCGCTTATTTAAAGAGCATTCCCAAGATGGCATTCCCTCAGAAATCCAGAAGAAATCCTTTGTTGAACATTAATCATCCTCCATGACAGATGTTTATGTACGTTAATGTTATAAACAAATTTTATCCGATACACGCGCATGATGTATATGCGATATATTTTATATTTTACGTGCGCAACATTTTTTCGCAGCTTGCTCCTTTCGCTTCATCTCTCTCCTGGAAAGGAATATGGGATACACGAATACGTAGGATACAGCGATAGGCGCGAGTGAGTCATTGCATGATGCGCAATATGGTGTAGAAAAATGTATTCGGATTCGGATTCGGAATTAAGATTCGCATTGTACTCTTGCTGGCACGAGTACGACGAGTACGAGTACTCCAGTTTTCACTGGATTGTCCCGAATTGTCCAGCTTGTCGGTTTTATCGTCGGTTTTATCGTCGATTTTATTCATCGTGCAATCGTTATTGCAAACTCGTTTTGTTTAACGGGGCGTATCAAGGGCGGATATTCGATCAACTATTAAATTCAAGTACGGGGAGGACATACGCGTGGCGAGTACAGATACGGATCAAGTTATCTTCGATATTCAATGCTGGGCGTCATTACCGTAAAAACTAACTTTCGTGGTACATTTTTCTCGGAAATTATCACTCGATGGACAATTGACGATTCACCTCGTGATTAACGTGAAATTTTTTTAATGGTATCCTCGCGTAACGTTGAAAAATAATAAAAATTCGGTATCCGGTCCCGTACCGCGCCATGTTTATTAAAATTTATTTCGCATTAACGGTTATGTATCTTTTTATTGATAAAGGTCGATGACGATTTTGTAGATATAAGATTTTGTGTGCTTTAAATGTACAAATCATCTCTCAAAGTAATTTATATTAGCAAATTTAATAATTAATATCTTTTATTGTTACATGTACATGTGTGTGTGTGTGTGTGTGTGTGTGTGTGTGTGTGTGTGTGTGTGTGTGTTCAGGCGCGCGGGCGCGCGCGCAAGAGCGATATGCAACGAGATCCAAGAGAGAGAATTTAGTTAGTTGTGCGCTCTAGTGCGATCTAGTGAGAATTGAATGGCAGTTAAATGGCAACGATTTATTTGGCCATTATATATAAAAATCAATGATCGATGGCATCCAACGAGTTTGCTAATTTTTAGCGATAATTATAGTCGTAATGAGTTCGTAATAATTAAAGATACACGATCGAAAATACAAACAATACGAAATAAGCGTGATGACGCAACGCGACGCGTTCCGATAGCGAGTATTCAGTATCATCTGGCGCGGTCATTCCGTCACTGCGGAACGATTGATCGCCACTAGGCGCCACGTTCAACAACCACAACAACCACACCGATAATCATCCCGGCGGAATGTGTTCGTAGGAGAAAGAAGGGAAAATCATTACCAGAAAAGGGTCTGTAGCCAGCGAGGAATCTTGCTCGCCACCACTTTACTAATCCGTTAGCCATAGGATCCTCATATGTGTACGCGATGTGTACGTGATCCCTGTATTTCCGCACTCGATTTCCGCTTTTGAATTAAACGACGACGACGACGACGACGACGACGACGACGACGACGACGACAACGGCACCCAATGGCACCGCTAATTTTCTCCCGTCGGAGGAAACGAAGCGCGGAACGTGCTGTCCGTAGCACGGACCGTGCATTCCCCGGAATTCTTCCCTAGAGGCACTTCCGCCTCCCACAGACACACTTGCTCCCGTTGTAAATCTCCTCGCCTCGTGACTGATCTGTCACGGCAGCGGCAGCGGAATATCCGGAATAGGGGACACAACGCGCACTTGGTGCAGTCTCTATGCGCGCATCATTGAGATTCCGCGAGCGAGCGAGCGCTACGCATACGCACGCGTCGTTAACACTGGACCGTTGCGATCGTGCACCGTACACACGTGCTCGTGCTCGTGCTCGGAGGCTGCCGAGCGAGACCGAGCGAGCGAGTGCGACAGCCTCTTCGCGGGCACTCGCGTTAGAAAACACGCGACGCGCGACAACGCTGCGTGCAAGAAGCACGCATTGGCGGGGCTAGGCTACGATGTACACCGTATAGTTTTTATGGCCCGCCCAGCCAAGCGAGATGTGAACGCGAGGCGAGAGGTTACCAGAGTAACCTCTTTTCACGAGCAAACACCCGCTCGTTTCGTGACTCGGATGCGACTATGACCGCTCGTCCTCGCCTGGGAAGCACGTTCCCTGTAATTCCCTACCACCGTACTACTACACTACTACTACTACTACTACTACTACCACCACCACCTCACCACCACTACCAACGCACCGCCATACCGTCGCTGCATGGCACCATCGCTGTGCACAGCAGCAACACTACCATCATCGTACGACCCAGGCCAGGCCAGCCCGCGCTCCTCCGGTTCCTCCGCTCGGCCAGTGCCGAATCAAGAACACGCGGTGCCCGAGATAAATAGGAAGAGAGCCGCGACGGCTCTCCCTCCCACTTCCGTTTTCTTATTTTCTCTTTCTTCTTTGCATACCCGTTTATTCGAGCGAGTAAGCGAAGGCGTTGTCTTCCGCCGAAAAGCTCGCGCTCGTAAAGTCCGACTCGCACGATCTGGAATCATAACGGAGCGTTGCTCGTGTCATTACATGGATATGCCGATTAATACGGTGATAAATTATCACCGATCACCGTACTTTATGCTCAAAACGTTGCATTTCTATCAACGATACGATACCGTAACCAAGACTAGACTATGTACCGGACTATAACGTAAATTGCTATCGTAAATTATGATTTACCGCCCAATTGTTAACCCTTCTTTAAACAGATTTCGTAATAATGCTCCGCGGCTTGCGAAGCCGGCTTCCGAACCCAACCACCGGATTGTTCCCATAAATCTTGAATCTCTACAAAAACTTGACGCCGAGAAAGAAATCAGCATCGCACATCTACACATATCGCTGCATCTTTGATGCAAAAAGAGACGACGCCGGCGGACATCTTGCATCGTCGGCTTCATATATATTACGTGAATCTCGCTTTCGAGGAATCGAGCCACCGTTAGGAATCGCGTTAGAATATTCTTCACATTTACATGAAATTGGATTCGATGCATAATGCTTCATCTCGCTATTCATCTCCCGTCACGATTCATCTGAAAATCGACAGGATTGTTTTGACAGCCTTGTTTCTCAATATGATTTATGGCCTGCTCGATATTTGCTCAACGCGTCATCGAGGAACGATCGATCGATCGATCTTTATTTCCGGAATATGCGCGAAACAAGCAACTCGCGCCTTTCAAGCAACCGAGCATTCGAAGATACTCAAAGCGCAGCTTTGATATATTTCTCTTTTCATTTCGATACGCACGCAAAATACGCACGCGATTCCCTCCGAGCCTATAAAATTATCACTTATTTATCAATGTCAAATTAAGTTTCCGATTTACACTGACGACACTGATTACAGTGCCATCTCTAAATGTAACTGTAGCAGTGATGGCTCGATAACCTATCCGGAAATCGCGGAAGTTTCCTTTATCGTTTATCGCTTTTATCCGTGAATTCACGGATATTATTAGCGAATAAAGAATTTCCCTGCACGCGTAGAATTGCACGTGAAAATTTGCGGACCGCATGAAATGCCAAACTTCCGCTTGCCTGCTTTTGTTGGAATCGATATCCTTGCTATCGGATCGCTTTGCGTCGATGATGCGTGCGTGCATCATCGTTTTTTCAAGCGCATCAATCGATTTCCTTTCGATGAAATTTGGCGATGAAACGGACACGTTAGCGGACAGAGACGAAAAACAAAGAAGAGAGAAGCAAATTGTAAAAAAGTCCCGATTTTCTGTCGATCGCTCTCTCTCTCCGAGTATTCTTTATTTATGACGTTCTATTGATGTTTATATGGCAATGCCTCGCGCGTCGGGTCTGCCTGCTACTCGGAAAAGCTGTGTGTGTGTCCAGATCCGAAAGACTCTTTTTGGAGACTGTACCCACACGCTATTATCTCCTAGCGGTGTTTCAGAAGAAACATAGGCGTCACCATCCAAGGAAATTTGTTGCTTTGCATCGGAACGTTGCATCGGCAACAATGGCACACAAAAATCTACGAGTGCTAAGTAAGATCTGTGTATCTGTGTAATCGAATCTATTGATGATCGCGCGATCGAGATTCCAATGGCTGGCGTTGAAAAATTTTTCAAGCTAAATCTTAATTATGATCGATCGCTTCGCTTATCGTTTAAACCTTATGATTTTATGATTTTATTATATCCGTCACCATCTGTCACAATTCGGATCGTTGTGTCATATTACGCTATTGTTTTAGCGTTCGACCGAAATAAAAAAAAAAAAAACAGGAAGGGAAACAATTAATTTGGACAGAAACGCGCCGGGACGCGCGTTTATTTATAAATAAAGTTCCATCGCGATATAACATGATGTCATGATATAACATATACCACCTGATATGTAAATATATATGTATTGCCAAATATTTCGTCTCTATTTTTATATTTTTTGAAAAAATATAAAAATTTATAGTAAGACTGAGCGACTGAAAATCTTACATTATTTACACGATTGTAGTTAAATAGTAAGTCAAATACCGATAATATTATAAATTGTCACAATAAATACATTTTATTTCTCCTACCATCTTTTTTTCATCGAATTTCTTATCTTGATTTCACAATTCATTCAATTGCTTCAACTGGTAAACCGACCCTTGCAACAACGTGCAAGGGTTAGACGCTATCGTTTTTCGATAACGCTCATGCACTTCTGTGAATGCGATGCAAGGAGCCTCATCCACAAGCAGCATAACTGGGCAATGGCATGACTGTTTTGGAGCTTCGCGAGTAAACAAGTACGAAGCAGGCAAGTACGAAGCAACATTCTGGCTATGTGGTTCAATAATGGTACAATGAGTACACATGGCGTGGGAACATTTCTATGGCAATCAATGGAGATGGCTACCCTCACTGTGATGTCACTATACGCGGAATCTCTTACAGCCTATGAGTCGTCTTCCGTACACTCGTATGGGTCTTCGCCCGATTTGGTAAATTTCATCGATATGTCTACGCGGCAGACCGACAAAATCACAAACGACAAGATCGCCAACGAAAACGTCCATCCAAGTCACCAGTAAGGCCATAAATCAAAGAAAATAGAAATCCATATCGTGCTAAAACCATCATTAATGACAGACCCCCAATAAATTCTTGCAATAGCTTTGCAGATGGGCAATCTTCGAACAATACGACTGCCATTTCATTTCTATCCTCATGCATTCTAACCTCATGCTCGTTTTCCGTCGTTGCGTTAGCCGATCGTAAAAATCTTGATACATCTTAATGATAAAAATATAATTAATTCGCCCAAATTAAACATTCCTTTTAGGCCGAGTACATGCGAGCTTTTTCATTCCATAAGGATATACCGTATAGAAACGATTAATTTAACATACGCGAATTTCATTCCTTTAAACTTTCGGCCCACACTTATATCACACACGTGCACGCTTTTGCACGTGTTTCTGTCCGATCCTGTCGTTTGCTTACGAGATATAACGTCGCGACATTAACGTTCCAATTCTACATATTATAAGAACGTCTATCCGAAAATAGAAAATCAACACAATTCTAAAATTTTTCTGGCGCATACGTCGGACCCCGGACGACGACGCCACTGGTCGGCTGGTCGGCTCGAAGCATCCCCCTCGCACTCCCTGCACAGAAAGGCTCCTACCCGGCATGCTGTACTGTGCCGCGCCGTGCCGCGCCATGCCATGCCATGCCATGCCATGCCATGCCATGCCGTGCCGTGCCATGCCGCGGCACGCCACGCCGTGCGACGCCACGCCACGCCGCGCCGCGCCGCGCCGGCCGCGTCGCGTTGCGTCGCGGTACGGTTTACTGTGCCATCCTCAGCCGCGTAGCGTGGCTAGTTGTTTCTTTTCTTTATTCCTTTGTCGGAAAGTCGGCGGCAAGTCTCGTTTTTAAGAGGCGGCAGAGAGAAGGCCGCTGGAAGGAACGGGTCGGGAGATGGGAGGGAGAAACAGCGACACGGTGAGGGAGGACAGAGGCAAAAGAGAAACGGCGGCTAGTCAGCGGGGGTTGCGAGAGGGATCGGAGGGAGCGGAACGATGGTTCGGTAGTGAGGAAGGGACGGAGGGAGAGCCCCGCGTGCGCTGTTCGGCAGTAAGGGGAATAAAACGTGCTGCTCAAAAACGTGGGTACAGACTAGTCTCGAAATAACGCCGACAGCTAACACTCTTTCTCTTCGACTAAATTCGAGTCATCTATTAATAATAAACTATTTCCAGATGCCTCGTGCTTGCCTACCGCCGAGAACTCAATCGCTGCTGCCTTTTTTCCCCTCTCTTTCTCCCATCCGCTCCGTTACGTATCTTGCCTGTGTGATCTCGCCGACAGTTATCCGTATCTTGCGCGTCCGCGCGAGGAATCGCTCATGATTTTAACGAGCAGTACAACCATTTGAACCCGTGCCGTAATCGGAAAAAAATTTTTCATCTCATCCATCCGTTTCTTGAACGGATATCGTTCCGGTTCGTCTCAAAGTTACTCGTCGAACGATCGATCTCGATCACTTGTCAGTTTTCGGCATCAGTTTCGCCAGTCGACGAAATGTCTAAAGACAAAACTCATCCTCTTCTTGGACGGCATCCTCTCACCGAGATGCCGTTCGATCGCGCATAAACGCGTAGCCGCTCGTCGTTTGAGCGATTGTCGACCGCGTCGCGCGCGATCGCGTCGATTAGACAGTAACGGCGTCAAGAAGGCGAGATAAATATTTATCGTGGGACGCGAGGGGCGATGGACCTCTCGTTGGGTAAGCGGGATAGCGAGAGATAGAGAACTGATGCCGTCCTGGTCGTGCCCAGCCGCCTCCGTCGTGCAGGCCAGGATACAGGGCGGGCAGGGCAGGGCAGGGCAGGGGCGGACGGGCGGGGAGGATACAGAAAAGAATACAGAAAAGGCTATAATACGGTTTCGCTGCAAGCGAACGCAGCGAGAGCGACCCGCTGGTTCTGCGACGGTCGGTTTTGCCGGACTTGTCTCGATGCGGCGTGCCGGACGATACCGCCGGAAAAGAAGAAGGAGAAAGAGAGAGAGAGAAAGAGCGGTGCCGAGCAGAGGGACGGCCGAATGGTGGAGCCGGTCGCGTTACGGTGCGGGGAAAGGAGGAAGTGGTCGGTGCGTTTGATCTCAGCCGCAGGCGCCGACAAAGCGTTCGTCCACTCTCCTACAACGGAGAACCCTCCCATGGATGCGTGAGCGAGAGCGGCGACCGCGCGCTCGGGTAGAGAGAGAGAAGGAGAGGGAAGGAGAGAGAAGTGAGTAAGCAAATGACGTGAGAGCGAGTGGGACACGGAGCGGAAAGAAGAGAGAAAGCGCGACGACGACCGAACGGTTCGACAGAAGAAGAATGAGAAAGGTGAAAAGATCGAAGCATCTCTCTAAATGAGAGAGAGGGAGAGAGAGAGGGAGAGAGAAAGAGAGGAGATAAAACGAGACTGAGGAGAGAAAACGAAAAAACAGAGATCGAACAAGCGGTTATCCTGGCGGTAAAAGAGAAAGACAGAAAGAGATCCGTTCTACGATTCATTGCGCTGTTGCGCTCGCTCTACCATGCTATGCTACTCCTTCGCACCACTCCTTCGTGTCTCTGCGCGACACACGCGCGTCCAACTTTGCTATTAATAAATAATGCTCTCTGTGGACCGCATTACAAAATTCCTTCCATCTCCGTCACCGTTGTCGTCGTCGCGGACGACGTATACTCGATTTCAAACACGACCGCTGCTGAACTCCGTCAGGTTACGATGGATATGCGGTATCTGTCGTATCGGACGGACATGTGATATTGCGATCTCTCTTATGCATATATATATAATATATATATATATATATATATATATATATATATATATATGTTTTTTTTGTGGGATTGCGAAGGAGAAACGCGTAAATTATTTCATATTAAAAAATTATGAGACAAAGAGGAAGAAGGAGAGAGAAATCAATGATTCGTGGAATCGATAATTATTTAGCCATGAATAATTTTCACAAGAAAATTTTCGCTTCGCAAGAATAATTTTCCTACAATTTCTTTCCTACAATTTCGCGCGCGCACCCAATTATATATTGGATAATAATATAATATCGATATTTGTGTGTTGGTTTTAATTTTTTTACATTTGATATCACGCGCGATGCTTTCAACAGCTTAATCGTTGTTTGAAATAAATAATTATTACAATTTTACTTACAATGTATACATTTACACATAGCGTGATCAAAATTATAAATTTTGTTCGCGATCAATGATCCGACGATTAATTCATTCATAATAATATAATATAAATGATAAGGAGGTCTTTGAAGTGTCCTCGGTTTCTGCGTCCGACATACCGACAAAGGCAATCGTCTCGTATCATAAATTACAGCCTTCATTAGGAAGGCAATAGTTGCGCGTTATAATAAGAAGCATTAAAACCCTGAAAGCCATACGTAGCTGTATAATGCGTAAAAACAAAAAGAGAAGAAGGAAAAGGAAAGGGAAGAGGAGGTGGAGGAACATCGAGTTGATACGGTATTAATATGAACGAACTAAAGCCAGCTTTCTCAAATCTGGCCAACTCAGAAGTAATCATCGATACGATGATAAAAATCAATCTTGTAACATCCGAGCGAAAAATCCGAGAAACATTTCTTTACAATTATGATCAGAGAGAGAGATGACCATTGAGTGACCGCTACTGCTGAGATGAGAATGTTTCGTTCATTCAAGACCTTGTGTTCGTTTTGTTTTGGAACAGAACCATGCTCGATTGGATCGTTGCCCAGTCGAAGAAGAAAAATAGAACACGGACGGGAGAAAAGGGAAAATATCCACCTAAAGATTTTTGATAGCGCAAAGCAGGATTATGAATAATGAATTATTTTAATTGTACATGTATGAAGTCGATCTATATATATATATATATAAAATTTATGTATAGATTAACCCGATAAAGACATTAATTAATTACTTTCGAAAAAAGTATCATTATCTTTATTCTACAAATTATTTATTGTAATAGTATAATTTAATGATATATCAGAAATGAAATTTATTTCTGAATTTTCGAGAAATTTATTTTACGACAGAATCGATCTGCACGTTCACGATCTGCGGAATGCTTTCCTCAATTAAGAATAAAGAGTGGAACTAGAAGATTAGTGCAATTCATGGCTGATCTCGATGTTACGATTAATATTCTAAATTCATCACGATGATACCATCTAGCGACAGCAATCGTTACTTGTTTGATTCATGGTCGTTGTACCATTACGTACCAGCAAGCGAATAGAGCGTGATGTTGTACGATTTAGACCTCGCGTTATACAACTGCAAAAAAATGCGCGTTGTTCATGCTGCATCATTGCTGGATATTTCCTGCGTTAATGATACGTTGATACGTTTCATACTCATCCAGCGTAATTGGACAATAAGGCGGCCAATACACGTTTACTGCGCAGTTAATCTAAAATAAAGTCTAATCTAAAATAAGAAGTAATCAAGCTGGATAATGATGCGGTCCATGTGGTCATTTGGTCACAAAATGGGCTTCTCACTATTCGTTCTCGATAAGAATACGATGGAAACAATTCTAACAATTCTTACTTAACTTACTTGTAAGACTTGGTCAATTTTTACGATTAGAAGGATATTGGCAGGATATTATCCCTTTATCGTGAGATAATTTAGGTAAAGGAGCTGCCATCGAGTATTCTACGTGAATTAATTTCACGATAATAATTAACGCAGATACTTAATACCCTCACGATCATTTCGCATTATCGTCAGCATTGTTGATTCATTGTGCACATAAAAGGTTCGTTTTCTTAAAACGGATCCCTATCCAGCGATCCCCTGTTTAGTGCATTCCCTTATAACTGAACGCACTGAATTTTCACTGTTATCGCTATCGCTATACGCATGAATTTTATCGCCAAGCCGAGTATTAAGAAACGTAAACGTCGCATATTCTATGAGCGCGACACTCATTGATCTTTCGTACATTTAAGCGCGTATAGTCGTGGCGCGATGAACCGTGACATAAATTATGATAATTTGGCGGCAAAGTGAGCGCAAAGTACGTTGTAACTCGATAACGGCAACAGCGTCGAGGCATTCGATTCGCATATATCTGATAGCCAAAATTCCAAACTGATATCACTGATATTCGTAGAGCTAATGGCGCTAATCAATGCGCAGAGCGATTCGTTCTTCCGCTGAACAAATCCCGAATATATTAACATACTTGACCATGCCATCGCGCGATTGATCAAAATCCTTTGTTTTATCTTTGTCAGTTGCATTCGGCTTCAATCGGATAAACCGTAGCTCGCGTGCGTGTTAATTTTGCTATATAAGGAATCGTAACTGAGAGACGTTCGGTTAATAAGACGCGGTTTTTCCGATTGATCGATCGTAATTTTCCGGCTATCTCTTTCGCTCGCCAGTGAGATATACAGTGTACATTGTATGTAATGCAAATTTATTAAGAAACAGTATTACTTTTAAGATATGCGACTGCTGGTTGAGAGAATTAATCGTGTAATACAAAAATCGTCGCGTCATAAATAAATTTATCTACGTGTGAATTCTTTTTTTAAACATCAGGACATGAAGGCACTATTGATCGTCGTTGTGTTTTCGTTCGTTGTCATTGAAGCTGATGAAAGATGGATGCAGAATTATGGTCCAGGAAATGGAAGAGGACGCAATGGGAATATCCGCGGCCTACCGTGGGAATATCCGCAACAGATCGCAAATAACATATTTACTTCCGATGTCGAATGGGTGTGCCAAAATCCAAGAACAAATGACATAGTAATATATATACATATATATATACATATATATATATATATATATATATATATATATATATATCTTGTATATAAACAGCTTTGTGCTCTATACGATCGATTCAATTTATGAAATTATTTACGAATAAGCAGATCTTTTTCTCTTTTCATGGTAACGCTTGCGCAATTATTGCAATAATTTTGCAACTAAATTTTGCAACCGGTGTATCGAAGAATCGACAATTTTGTAAATTTATTAGAAGAAAGATAAGAAGAGAGACAAATCACATTGTTTCATTCTTTGTTAGATGATTATCGCTAATGACAATGCGCAACAACGATATCCCGGTAGAGGACCATGGTGGCAATGGCAGAACGTCCCACCGGGACACCAAAATCACCGCCACCATCAAGGAAATTATTGGACTCAACCGATTATCTCTGTTCAGCAACCGACGAGAGCCTATGAGAATCAATTACCGTTTACAACTCCGCAAGCGCCGGGGATTAATAACAATAATGATGGTAGCAATAATAATAATAATAACGACAATAGCAATAGCAAACCTCACACTACGCCGAATTATCACGGTGGGGAAGGATTAATAGACATTAGACTTGGAGAATAATAGATAACAAAATTAAAATTTTTGAGATTTACATTTCTTGAAAAGATGTTGCTCGAAAAAGTAAGAAATAGAAATAAAAATATATATTTATATTACATGTATATTGGTGAATGATACACATATGTACATATATATTTATATACATTTCATATATCGTAATAGACAATTGATTACAACAATTATGTAAATCATGATAATAAATAACATTATTTCATTGATTCGGTATTAAATACGATTATTATATATCGCACAATCAACAATGATTATATGATAAATATCTAATTGAAAAGCGTATAAATAATATCTTAAACAATCGTAACCATAAATCATAAAGGAAAGATGTCTCCATAAGAAAGCAATATTTATAAAATATTTTGTTATACAATTTATAAAATAAAATTCAATTATATATAATTACTTATATATAATTCAACTTATAATATAATTTATATATAATTGCAAATTATATATGCAATACAAATTATATAACTTATATATAATTTGCAAGTTTATTTATGTATTAAGATATGGTTCACATATCGCGTATTTAATATTTTTCAAATTTTCGACATCTCTGTATGCTATCAAACCTGATTTGTTGCATACATTCATGCAGGCAGATAGATAAGTGATAGTTAAATCATCCGCGGTTGGACGTACGATAAATTCTTCAAACTCGATGATGTTTCCGCCTAGTGATGCCAAGATGGCTTGTGGTCCGCAAGTATCCCATTTATATGTGGAAGATTTTGATAAGATATAAGCACCTGCATATCCAAGAGCAACTTGTAGTAGTTTATATCCTGCTCCAGTCGCTTCCAGCAACGTAAATCCTTTGTCCAGTAGTTTTGTCCTTACTTCTTCATCTTCGGACTGACTGATTAAAATGAGTTTATTGGACTCACAGTTTATAGAATTATTTATGGAAGATGTGGTAATGTTGCTTGTTGTAATACCCCAGTAACATTTTCCCATCCACCTATTCGATCGATAACGTTGATTAATAGACGTAGAATATAATAAAGAAAAAAACATAAAACATAAAACATAATACTAGATATATTTTATTCAAAATATAAAAAATGTTAAAAATGAATAGAATTTATTAACTACAAATAGAAAAATATATTATATCCGTTCTTACGTCAGATATACTTTAAAGAACATATAAAGCTTTAAAATAATAAAAGAGAAAACCATATAAACTATATAATGAGTATATAACTTATTAAAAAATTTATTTAAGATATCTTAAACTGATTTATTATTTCATTCTGCGTACTGTGAATTGACATTGGTATGAAAAGGTTGATTAATGATTCCCATAATTGGTACTCTTGTACTCTTCTTGTATACTCCAATTAATACACAGACGCAACGTAAACCGCTTACGTGCAAACCAGTTTTGTCATCCACTAGCTCTATCGCATTTATGTAATCTGCTGTTGAATCTACAAAAGTTCCATGAATTGCTCCACAGCTACGCATTATTTAACTATAAAACAAACAAATTCTTACAAGCATCGTGTCTCAGTTTATAGGCCAATTACGATTCTCAATGATAAGAGAAAAATGTCAATTTTATTAAATTTTATATGTCTTTAGGTATATTATTTTAGGTTTTTATATTATAAATTTATATAAATTTAGTAAATTCATTATTTACTAATTTCATTATTTTTTATATTATATATGATAAATTTATATAAATGTATAATCTTGTATTATATGTCTGTTATATGTTGACATATTTACCAATGGGATCTATCCAAATACCGATATCATCCATATCAATGTCAATATCTGCGGGAATCTCTTTTACATCGGTAGAAACATCCGAAAACTGAACATCTTTGTGGATCTCAACGGCAAGCAACTTTGCTGCTGCACCATCATCGTTCATAACTTTAGCCAATAATTTTGCTGTATCTTCACTGCACGAACATATTTCAACAATAATGGTCTCATCTGTAGCATTCTTGAATATATTAGTTTCTTCGCCTTTGGTTGATTTAGGCAATTCTGGGAACTGTTTATGATAATAGATTTGATAATTAATAGAAATAAAAAAATTAATATTTAATATAATTAAAAGGGAAAGTTTATGCCTACTTCAATTCCTATATCATGTTTGATCATTTCCTGAATAAGTACATCGGCTAATGTTTTAAAATCATGGAAAAAACGAGGATTTTTTTCTTCTAAAGATTTTTCTTGTATTAAAAATGGAAATAATTCTTCATTTTGTCGACAAGCTCTGGCAACATTTGCTGCTTTTTCTGATGCTTGTAAAAGAATTTGAAATAATCTGCTGCCATTCTTCATTTTTCTAAGAAATTTGGATGATAAAAATAAATTTAGAAATCTAAGATTTCTATCAATATTATCTTTATATATATATATATATATATATATATATATATATATGTGTAACATAAACATATTATAAAAGGATTAGCAAGATAGAAGCGTGAATCTCTATAGATTCTATTGCATGAGAATATTGATTTTCTATAAATATGATGTACATGAAAATAATGTTTTGCATTAAACTATATAGATAATTAAGTAATAACTAATAAACTAAATCAATAATTGAAATATCAATATTTAAATAATTTGATTCTGCTTTAGTATTTATTTCACATTATAATAGAATAATTGCAAATTGTAAGAAAAATATCAAAATGTATCAATGTTAAGCATATATATCGCAAAGCAGACGATTTAAAAAATTAAATTTTTAATTACAATTAAATCACATTTAAATATAAAAAAATTCTGTTCCGTGATTATTTGCGAGTTAAAAAAATTATAAACACAAAATTACAATAATTTTGTGATTTATTCAATATGACATATCATAACATAGCATTAAATAAAAATTAAAAAGAAATTTTCAAATATTTTTTATACGACCTACATGGTGTAATATATAAGAGGCAACGTTGTCTCTTTACGCACAGATTACATTGAACACTCTTAGTTACTCGTTTTGACATGAGTGTATCAATAATATCAATAAATATTTTCATCATATTTATTATCATTGCACTTGCGCACTAACAAGTCGCGATAGCAGAAAGAAAATGTAAAATCACTAGATATTGGAACTACCGACTAATTTGTTAGTTCCACTATGCAGCTTAAAGTCTTGTATCCACAATATTAGAAATGGATTCGAGTTTTCAATCCAAGAAAGAGTTATGATTTGCTGGATTTAGAATAGGAACATTCCTTTCTTAGAGTGCTAATTAGCAACATTTTGATTTCTAGAAAACAAACTCTTCTATTGAATCTTGAACTCTCGTGGATGTGAATTCGTAATGTGAATTCAGTATGAGAGCTCAGATCATGGAGAGGGTAACTATATATATGTAAGATTTAAATATAAATGTAATAAAATAAATATAACAAAATAAAATACAAATAAGAATTAATCGAGAGTTGTCTATGATTTGACTTTTAATCATTTTTTCTTAGATTGACTTAGATTTGAACCTATTTCGTCAATACAAAGTCTCGTACAAGTAATATGAATGATTGATTCATGCAATTAAACAAGTTAGAAAAACAAAATATTTTAATATCACTTCAAAATTACCAAGTAAGATAGATCGGAAAAATAAAATTTTTTGATGTTGAATCAGAGTAATCAGAGTAAGGAACTAAGGAAAAAAGATAAAATCCCCAGATGAGAGAAAGTCATCGATAATTGTTTCAGCAGAATTTAATAAATCTGTACTGTTATTTAAAAAGGTGTGATTATTTCTTCTTTCTCAAGTTATTAAATTTTACTCTCAATTTTATTAGAAATCTCATACACTTTAGGTCAAGCAATTTATTTGTATGTTAATTCATAGATTTAATGTTGTTATGAGAAATGTTTATTTTATTTGTAACCGAAATATTATATCACATCTAAAAAATGTTTTCTAAATCTAAATATATGTCTTTAAAATTATTTACTCAAACTGTAAGATCGTTTATTTGTGGTGTATCGTGTATCGTGACTTTTTTATATGTTGGATTTAATCAGGCATATTTCAGGCATATTCTATAAATATCGAATTTCCATTTGAAGAAATAAAAATCAATGATATTTTGAGATATAATTACTATGTATTGTCAGATTCAGAAGAATGAAAATATTAGTTGTGTGTTGTCTCTTCGGAAAAGTGAAATTAACTCGTATTTTAATTTAGGCTCGCTTTAATTTAGAAGCTAATTGTTGTCTGTAAATCGATAGTTATATCTCTTATATTATTTTGTTATTACCCCGCTAGTACGTTTTATGCGCGCGCGCGCATTATACGGGCGTACATGCAATAAATATTTCGCAAATGCGAGCGATACAAAATCCACAAACGCGTCTAGCGTAGCGCGCGTCACGAGAGGGGCACCGCATAAACGTGGAACGAGGGCGACCATGTGACCGGCGGCCGGCCAATCAGCTGTTTAGCTTTGTCGTGCCGCCAAGCTCATTTCCAGTCCGTGTGCACGCGGAAGCTGCGGGGTCGATTGGTTGCAGGTAGAGCGCGAATATTTGGGGCCCGTGCAAATTATGCACGGTCGATCGCGGTAGAGGAGACGCCGAATTGCTACAGTTGACAGGTCAAACCGGTCACATAGCGTGCGATATCCCGAAAATCATCATCGCAAATGCTTTTATATGCGAGGTCGCCATTTTGGTGATACGGCGAGCCGACGATCCGAGCAAAGTGTAGCCCTATGATCTTTTTATTTTTCCTTTGTGCACGGCTCATCCGCGGAATCGTCCTCAGCCGATTGACGGCCCAATAACGCCGGACATGACACAGCAAAATAAAACGATGAACTTCCTAATACACGACGCTAACGGTAAGTAGATCCGCAGAGCGCGCCAACGCACGGCTGGTACACGCATGACCCTGGTCATATTTCCCTCGCCTTCGTTAGCTCTTTAACGTCGAGCAAAATTCGGCTGCCACGGCGTATACTTGACCACGGATATCTTTCACTTTCCTATTGTATTTTGACCGTCGAAATCGCAGCCGGCTGCAAATTTTGCGCACGTTTTCTCCTAACTCGATCAAGTTTGCTGAAAGACAAAACCATGGTCCGCCTGTTTCAATGAAATTTCATTAATCGACTTCATTCCTTCTTATTTTTGATGTTGCAACTTTGCTGCAGTGTCAGTTGTTTTATATGTTCGTACATAAGAGATGCGATCAGTAGTAAGGATAAATTTTACCATAGCGAGAAATGGATAGCTCATACCTCATTGCAACTATGTTTCTCTCTTGCTTGTTGTTAGTGTTATTGTATTCTGTTTGATAAAATATGACATCGATGAGATTGCATGGGAAGTCATTTGTTATTCTTTTAGGAAATGATATACTTTAGTATATCCCTGATTTCAAAAACATAACTTGCTCAAATCTTATCATATTCGTTGTAATGATATAAAGATGAACGCTTGGTTTTGTATTTGACATGAAATTAGACATCTACTCCTTTTTATAATATATTATTTACGCAAGTGTAAAGATACATTTTCCTAATATACTTGCTACGTTTCAACTAAATATTATTGAATGTTTTTACTTTGAGTAAATATATTTTTCTTTTTTTTTTATGTCTAATATTAGCTAGATAACCTCATGTTTAATATTATCTAATCTATTCCATAATCCTTTAATTTGAATAGTGGTAATTAATTATTGACGTATGCATTAAAGATCTTGTGAGTGATGTTATTTGATTTTATGTAAATTGAAAAAACATGTATAATATATAGATAAGATCTACAGCTTCTTAATTTATAGAAATCAAATATGATATAAAACTATTTTGATATGAAACTATTTATAAGCCTTAATTAACTTTAATTATGATTAAATGACTTTAACTTCATAATAATCTTATTTTTAGCATATCAATTATTCGCATATCTCTTACAATATGTAATATAAAATTTTTATAATTTATTATGTGAGATATATATGAAATATATATATATATAAATAATAACATTTAATTGATTTAATTTCTTTTTATATAGTATATTATAATTTCATAATATTTATATTATATTTATAAGATTTTTATTTACTACTACATAAACTATTAATATTATGTGCTACATTAATATTAATATGTAAAGATTAAATTTTATTAAATATTAATTAAATAAGAGTCTTTTATAAAAAATTTTTATATCAAAAATCTATCAGCAATTAAAAATTAATCAAATTCATTGCAGGACATCCACAAGTGATAAAAGTAGTGCAAAGTACGCCTAATAAAGCATTAAGTGGTATTGTTAGCACAACAAATGCAGGTGGCCTTAAAGTATTTAAAGCTCCTAATCAAGAATCACAGGTATTTGCCTCAATTTTATAATTTATTTGTAACAATTACAATATTGGGTTAATACAGAGGTTATATACTGTCTATTGTAGTGTAATATTTCTTTGTGGAACTTTTTTAAGAGAACGCTTCAAGAATAATATATATTGTATTTAAATGGAATATTTACAATAATTTTGGCATATTTCTCTTACACTAATAGCATTTAATATTAGATGTTCATAGATGCTGTATATATATGTATATACATATATATATATATATATATACATATATATATATACATATATATATATATATATGTATATGTATGTATATTATTATAATTAGGTTTTGCCATCAAATACGCAAGTTCTTAGAACTATCAGTTTACAAAGTCCATCTACACCCGGTCAGAGTGAGTATATTTATTCAAAATATTACTCTTATTCATGTAATTATATGCAGTGTCATTGCATAAAAATACTTTTAAATAAAAAATTAATTAAAAAATGCAATTATAGGATTAGTAACAATACCGTTGCAAAATACTAAAGTAGCAACATCAAAAGCAGGGGAATCAGTAATGACTAAGACTATACAGCTAACTTCTGCACAGATGGTAAATATGGTTTTATAACAATTTAACAAGAGGATTTTTATTTGAACTCAAAATATTAACATTCTATTTTAGAGTGACATAAAACATGCTATTGTGTCTCAACAACAGCAGCAGCAGCAGCAGCAACAGCAGCAACAACAGCAGCAGCAGCAGCAGCAGCAGCAACAGCAACAGCAACAGCAACAGCAGCAGCAACAGCAACAACAGCAGCAGCAACAACAACAACAACAATCTAATACGCAACTTGTTAAAGATGCTTCTGGGAAAACTTTTATCAGTCCGATATTGGATCATAGTGGATCTAGGAAAAGGCAGGATGTTGAAAGTGGCGACTTTATACCCGAGTAATATATTATTTTGATCATATATATTTTAATTATATATGTATAATAATATATACAAGATTTTACTTTCATTATTTTAATTGTACAGGAAGGATGAAGATTTTGCTTTTCCTATAGTCTATGTTCTATAATATTGAAGTTTAAAATTTATATTGTTCATATATATATATTTTTTTTATAGTAAACGAAGAAAAACTGAAAAGGTTGGTAAAGGATTGAGACATTTCTCGATGAAAGTCTGTGAGAAGGTAAAGAAGAAAGGCACTACTTCTTATAATGAAGTGGCAGATGAGTTAGTCGGTGAATTTACCAATCCTGCTCACATAAATTCTTTAACAGATCAGGTATTTGTTCTATGATATTTTTATATTAATTTGTGTGTATAGAGACATTCATATATAATAATAATTCATATATTATCATTGTATCATTGTCTTTTCAGCAATATGATCAGAAAAATATTAGAAGACGTGTATATGATGCTTTAAATGTATTAATGGCAATGAATATTATTTCCAAAGAGAAAAAAGAGATTAGGTGGCTCGGTCTGCCAACTAATTCATTGCAGGAATGTGTAGCACTAGAAAAAGATAAAAAGAAGAAAATTGAAAGAATTAAGGCTAAAACACAACAATTACATCAGCTCATTTTGTCTCACATTTCTTTTAAGAATTTAGTTGAACGTAATCGATTAAATGAGAATCTTCGCGGGCCACCGAAACCTAATTCTGCCATACAGCTGCCATTCCTCATCGTGAATACCAGTAAAAAGACTGTCATAGATTGCAGCATTTCAAATGACAAGTATGCTTTATGATAATTACAAGTACAAATTAAATTAGTAAATATCAAAAATATAATATAAAAAATGAAACGTTATTAATTTTTTTTTACAGAACTGAGTACCTGTTTAATTTTAATGATAAGTTTGAGATTCATGACGATATTGAAGTTCTAAAACAAATGGGTCTAGCTTTCGGTAAAATATTATTTTTTTTTGATATGAATATTAACTAAAATACATTATAAAATGTAAAACGTTCTTTTAGGATTAGAAAAAGGAGAATGCACTGAAGAAAATTTACGAAAGGCAAAATTAATGGTTCCAAAATCATTGGAGAAATATGTGGAACGTATGTTATTCATTAACTTTTTATATATTTTTCATACATGGATTTGACTTAGTGCAATTGTCTAAAATATTGGCGGTCGTTGCAGAATTGGCATCAGGGGACTTAGAAAAGTTTATTCCAGTAACTATTCCCGGTCCAAGTACATCTATGGAAGATTTAGATATCAAATTAGAAGGTTCTCGGCCACCTTCGTCGTCACATACTTCGTTGTCTGAGGATCCTTTATCACCACCTTCTCAATATTATTCAGAAGAGGAAGACGAAGAGGAAGAAAGTGATCAAGATGATCAAGCTGACAGTGATCTTGAGGTTAACTAGCACCCCGAATAATTCCTCAAAGGCTAGACTCAGGGTATGTATTTTACATACTACATTATATGATATATTATATACTATATATATAATTGATAAATAGAAAGATATATATATATATATATTTTTTTTTCCATTTACTATACGTAGAGATATGTATTACAACTTACAATGCAGTAACAAAATATACTAGAAAAAACGAAATTTTTAATTTCAGGATACTCGCCACTATCACCAGCGATGTCAACGTTAATAATATCGCCGCTATTGCCAATGTCGTTTTCACCCCAGTTGCCAATTTCTAATACATCGAGCAAGGATCGATCAGTCTTATTGTGAGCTAAATCTATATGAAATGAATGAGAAAGATCAAAAGATCAAAACGGTATTGATTGGGGCCAAGGAGAAAAAGTAGCAATTAATTGGGAAGAAGATTGGCAAATTCAAGCGGCTCTTTTTCTGTATCAAACAAAATAGTTTGACGCACGTGCAGACACGGAGTGATTACAGAGTAAACAAATGCAGAATGACTGAAATAATGGGGTGCTATATTTTAATTGTGCATCGTCATACAAGTTTATATGACTAGCGTCTATGTATTATAAATTATAATCTTACAGTATCAATATTATTATATTATATGTACAAGACATATTGACCAGTACTCATTTTCTTATGGCACGTTTATAATAATTGTCTGTGGTACGCAGTAAAAGACGTATGATAGATGCAGCCACATCTGACTCAAATTAAAAATACAAATAAATTGTAATAATGTTATAATATGAAGTTTGTAGTTTGTGATTAGTCTTTTGAGAGAAAAGGATGTGTATTAAATAACGATATTATATAAGAGTTTGCAGTAGTTTTATACAGCAAACTTTAGAAGCGAAAAGATTTTTCATATCTATGATGGCGTATGTATACATAAACGCATGATATATTTGACAAGTATGTTCAACAGAAAATACAACTTTACAAGATCAAGGATCTACTTTTTCGTTTTAAACATTTTTTTATATATATTAAAAATTGTTAACAAAAATATTGTTATTGCAGAAGTTACTATGATTATGCCAACATTTTTTATACTTTGCAAGTTATATCTTAAATATTTTATATTTTGTTGTATAATAGTTAGTTTAATACGAAGTTTAATACATGAATAAATATAATTTAACATTTATATTAATATTTATTATAACTTTCGAATTAATCAATTAGCATAATTAAAATGTTAATACAAGGATATTTTCTGCTGGACATAATAGATAACATACGACGTACATTCATTTTCTATACATATTACAATTACATTGCATGAATTTATAAGAACAGATTATGCTTCAATACTAAGTTAACTGCAGTCTATAAAAAGAGCAGCTTAATTTCTTAGAAATGCTTCAATCCAAGTCATCATCATCGTAAAGATCATCGAATTCTGAAACAAAAGTTACTTCAATAAACTGTAGCTTCTGTATATTCTGTTAATATTGATTATTATTGATGGAAATGATATATTCTCTTGATTTTTGATAAATCATGTAGATATCGATTATTAGTAAAGCATTAATCATTAAAAAAATTAAATAATAATATATAATATTGGAAAACTGGATAGATTATATTCCTAATGAAAAAAACAAAAAATTTTGATTTCCTATAGGATTATGGATTGTAGAAATTAATCAGAAATTAATATATTACTATGTTATTAAAAAAATAAGATAGCACTTGTGTTGTACCATTGAAGAATTCTGAATGAACAGCTTTTTCACTTGTCGTCAGATCTACTAATAATCTACTGCCTCCGACCTGAAAATATCATATACATAATACGATAATATAGAAAAGAAAACACATTACATTTATAGGATATAACTTTAATATTAAAGTAATATAATGACATTAACCTTGATAATTCTTAACAAAATAAAATATTTATGATACCTCCTCCAATTCAACATAGGGACCAGCTCCCTCGGGAAACATTTCATCGGCTACAAGCGTGGGCTTCATGATGAGATATATTGATTAATTTATTTCGATGTGATCAATCTTTCGATCTGCAAGAAAAGAATTATACTATGTCCTTGATTATAAAAATATAAGGAAAAAAAGAATATTGATTCGATATATTACGAAATTAAAAATTTGCCTCGATGAACAAAAAGCTGGAATTTAAATCTCATATCAACGTTATAGAAGATGAAAATTTAATAATCAATAAGTCGAAGATGGGAATGAAATTTATAATGATACTATTATTTATTTGTTTATAATGATACTTTAAGTAAATGAAAATTAATGAGTGAAAAAGGCAAGAGAACAAATATATCATTGCATGTTATTCATTTATTCGAAATACGAATAATCTGTGAGAAGTTGGTTTTCCATTTTCAAAATTAATTTATTCTGAAAGTTTGACGTTAGATATTAGGTTAGGTTAAACTAAATGGTTTCACATTGAGCTGGAATTTCAAAACTACGATATAAAGAATACCTTAAAACAAGAAAAAAATAGGTTTTTACATTAGCCTCGCACTTTCAATTTTTTTTCCGAATTCTTCAATTATGCTAAGTTAGCTTAGCTAAAGCATTAAAGTTCTCTGAAAATAATGCTCTCGAATAATGGCAAGAAGAAAACTATGACAAAAAATAATTTTCTGCTAGCCAGCTAGCCAGCTCTGTCAGTATTGACATTGGCTATTGACAATTCAGATGGATAATATTATATGAGAGAGTCACAAACCAGAATTACGGATGCAAGAAAATAGAAACGCTGACAACGCATATGACAGTAAAGTGCTCTTTATATTGTTGCGTGGATACCAAAAATTGTGCTGATTTGTACTGAACGCATAACTTGTGGCATAACTTAAATCTTATACTATAAATTGTCGCTTAAATAATTAATACGCATGCAATAAACGTTAATTGTACGCAGGATTGTAATCAAAATTATTTTTTGTCGAAATTTATTTTATTATCGTTACTCATCACTATTTGAAAATATTTTAGCACAATATTAACAATAATGTAGCATACATCTTCAATTAAATTGAAAAAATGAAAAGTGGGGAGAGGGAATTATATAATAATTCAAAACAAAGATTTCTTTAATTATATTCTTTAATTTATATTTCTTATATTTTCATATGCACTTTATATGCTTCCTTTATATGCAATTTATGCTTTGCATTTTTTATATTTTGCTCTTGAAATTTCGACACAATGTAGCACGAGTCTAGCACAATGTAGCACAATTTTTAAAATGAATTCATCATAAGAATTAATTATAAAGTGGCTAATTATTTACAAGTGAACAAAAATGATAAATGATACGATGACCGTTGCATGATAACAAAAGACTAGACGAGATCGATGATAATACGATTCCATAAAACACACTGGGGCATTTTACATAAAATTTATTAGGAAAATAATTAAATAATAATCGATAAGAAATGGAATATATAATTTTTGCTATTTTAAGAAAATCATTGACATCATAAGAACATATTCTGATTAGATGTAATGAACTAAAATATGAATTTTAGTTCATTAAAAATTTACTCAGACCCTAACAACCGTTCACATAAAAAATGTGGCAAAAAGTAATACGCTACATTTTAGCATTAATATTAATTGTAATAAAAGTATACGTGTAATGGAAAATGATTGGGCGTTCGGTGATCGTACGTCATTTTCTAATGTCTTGTGTATCTACGATGATCGAGAAATACTCATCGCGGAATAAATTTAGCAATTTTATTTGCTTTCTGTTTGCCTCGGATGGTCAATCTGATGTCAATCGATGTTTAAAAATTTTGTTAAATCTGAGATGGCGCTTCTATGCCATTTTTATATCTCCTATCAGCTGATAACACATGACGCGCAGTCCAAAGGGTACTACCCGATATATATGCACACCGAATTCCAACATTCTGTGCGTTCACATGCAGAGTAAATCCGGCAAATATAGGTCATTTGAGAGACCTCCTTTTATTTTTTCTTGGTATCATTTTTTCCGTGATTATCATTAAGTATTTTCTTACTAAAACAAGCAACAACAAATACGATTATAATATAGCCGACAAGTTATTAAATTTAATTAAATTATACCAAAATGAGTAACCAAAAAACAGTGCCAAATAGCATCAAGTTCCTTATTGGTGGCACTTCTGGGTTCGTATCTTTTTTTTATATACTTATCCTCGATATAATATTTGTGACAGAATAAAAAATCGGCGATCTTAGAGAATGAGTGGATTATTCTACGACTGTGTTTGTGCAGTTCTTTAATTAAGGAATGTCAAAAGGAATGTCAAGACTTGAATTTCATGTGGAAAATGTTTCCGGGATTATTCATTTAATATAATTTTATTAATAACAAGAAAAAGAAAAGAGAATGGATAATTTACGATGATGTAATAATGTGTGGCGTGTATGTGCACGCCGCGCGCGCGCGGTGCATATACTTGGCAAACTATAAATAGCGTTAACTTTAGAGAGAGAGAGAGAGAGATATATATATATATATATATATATATCCAAATATATATAGCCAATAATTTCTTATAAGTTATGAAATTATTTATTAACATACATAAAAGTAAATAATAAAGATAATTTATTTATTAAATATATATTTAATTGTAGAATGGCAGCGACATGTTTTGTACAGCCATTGGATTTAATAAAAAATCGCATGCAGTTAAGTGGAACAAAAACGTCAACATTGAAAATTACATCAGCGATACTTAAGAATGAAGGTGTTTTGGCATTGTATTCGGGTTTATCTGCTGGTCTAATGCGACAAGCTACGTATACAACCACTAGACTTGGTATATATACTTGGCTCATAGAACTTACCTCGTAAGTCGGAAAATTGTGTACATATATTTGTGTATATTATATATATTACGTATACTTATTACGTAAATTATATTAAGATAAATGCATTACAAAAATAAATTTTCTTAATGTAGGAGAGATTCTCAACCAAGTTTTATTGTAAAGGCTTTACTTGGCATGACGGCTGGTTGTGTAGGAGCATTTGTAGGCACACCTGCTGAAGTAGCTTTAATTAGAATGACCGCGGATGGCAGATTGCCCATTGGTAAATTTATATCTTTTCATGTGTTTAATTATTACTCGTATCATGTTATTTATCGTAGAATTAAAATATTTTTAGCCGATAGACGCAATTACAAAAATGTGTTCGATGCATTATTTCGTATAATTAGAGAAGAAGGTCTCTTTACGTTATGGCGTGGTGCCATTCCTACTATGGGACGTGCTATGGTTGTAAATGCAGCACAATTGGCATCATACTCTCAGGCGAAACAGGCATTATTAGATACAGGTATGTAAGAATGCGATACAATCGATAGGAATGTTTAAATATAATATTATATTAAAGTTATTATTTATACTTGTTACATCATATCTTTTTTTAAATTAGGATATTTTGAAGAAAACATTGTACTACATTTTGCGAGTTCTATGATTTCTGGTTTAGTTACTACTGCTGCTTCCATGCCTGTTGATATAGCTAAAACAAGGTATGCAATAAAATTATTTAGAATTATAATATAATTATATATAAAATTTGATTGTTCAATATTTCCTGAAAATATAAATTTGTGCCATTTTTCTTGCAGAATACAAAACATGAAAATGATAAACGGTAAACCAGAATTTACGGGTGCGATTGACGTTTTAACCAAAGTCGTAAGACACGAAGGATTATTTGCATTATGGAAAGGTTTCTTCCCATATTACGCACGTCTGGGACCTCATACAGTTTTGACATTTATTTTTTTGGAACAGATGACTGCAGCTTATAAAACACATCTGGCATGATCATTGTTTGCTATCGGTTATTAATCGGTTATTAATAATTTGGTAATTCAGATATTGTCTTATTTTGTATTATTCGTTGTATTCATTTTTTAAAACTTTATTTTTGTACAATAAGGCATTTTTTAATATCTTAGTGTAGCATGCTCAAAACATTATCACATACAATTACAATATCATTTTGTACATACACATATAGAATTTTTAGTTCATGATGCATTGAGTATTATAATATAAAGATAATATGTATGTGCGCGCGCGTATATCTTACGTCGTATGTCGGAAGATACAAACTTTTATTTTTGAGAGACATTTTCCATTATAATTGAAAAGTAATATCAAAGAATACTTATATTGTTATTAATATTTTTCCATTGCAATATGAGTAAATTGTGTTTTTATGGTGCTCTAACATAGCTATGCTAATTTATTATATATCAAGATATTTTATTATTAATTTGTAGAGAATTTACATTTTACTAGTATATTTTACAAATATGAAACTACATAGATCATTTGGTATAGACCTTATAGACCTTAGTTTTATATGCCATTTATTATATATATATGTGTGTGTGTGTGTGTGTGTGTGTGTATGTCATTTATGTTGTATATTATTAGTTAATCTATATTAGCTAATCTATATTGTTATTTCTGATATCGTATTATCTGTTCGACTTTATAGATATACTTTTTCCCAATATTATGTTTTTTTCTCCCTTTTACATGATATATGTTGCTACTGTTAATAGTAAAAATTATATGAATATGTTGAATTAATATAGACATCAACATGTCATCAAATTGTACATTACTAAAATAATGGATACTTTATAATAATAAACATATATGTTTTTTAAATGTAAATCATTGATATTTTATTTTTAAATCGCGATAATATAATTGAGAAATATTTTATTTACAAATTTTTATTAGGTTTTACATAATCCTCTCTACTTTATTTATAGGATAAGTATTGCGATAATGATATTCAAGGGCATTTCATTTAAACTTAATTTGCACAGATGCAAATGTAAAAAACATACAAGTAAGATAAGATTTCTTGTTAGAACGCAATATTTATGTAATCACGTTTTATGTAATCATTTTATTAACTTTTATCAACTATCTGGTCTAAACATAAAATCTATTTAACACATTGCACTGAATCTTATTGCTTGAAAATATAGCTATGTTTGATTAGTCGTTGAGTTGACTATTACTTCATTTTTCATACGAAGATAGTGAAGGATTTCTTGAAAGTAAACTTTGTGGTCAATAAATAAACCTGCGACCTCTTTTTCTTTATTCAAGAAATATTCAGATATAAATATGTACGCAGATAAAGCGTTAGATAAATATTTTTTATTTAGCTTGATTTTAATAGCTTAAATATAAAAGTGTTATTCGTCTCTAGATTCTTATATGTATATATGTGATACTTCAATTTTCTTATTTTAAATTTATCTTGTCTCCATGATACTAGAAATCAATTTAAGATCTGAATTCGAGAAAGAAACAGAATTTGAATTGCAGATATAGGCAACTCTCACAAATATACAATATTGTGAATACAAAACTTAAAATTTCGCAAGTTCGCTTCGCGAACAGGATTATATTGCCATCTAGCAGAGTTTGTTAGAGTTAACTACAAATTTTTTGGGGTTATATATTCTGATCTCATTGTTGTGTTGTGTTACTGGCTCCACTCAGATTTAAGTTTATTTTGAATTAATTGGTTAATTCAAAGATTAAAAGAGAATGTATATTATTAAGAATTGTAGCTTTAATTTTTATATACTAAATTGCATGCTAAATATAATAAATAAGTAAGTAAAAGATTAGTCACTTATAATGAATTATTAAAGATATTGTAGATTATATATTTATATATAATAAAGAAATTATAAATTTACATGAGAATAATATAAATTTTTTATTGTAGTGCATTTATATCAATTAGAAATTAATATGATATAAATTAATATAATTATGTCAAGAAAAAAAAATCATGATTGGGGAGAAAATGGTTTTGAAGATTGGGTAAATAGATTTAAAATTTTCATTATATTTTCAATTTTTTATTTTTATATATGGATAATATTAATTCTTTTCAAGACTGAATAGATTACAAATAAACATATTTCAGGGTGGATATATGTCTGCAAAAAAAGCCAAACTAGAAGAACAGTTTCATGATACTGCCAACAAGGAATTTAAAGAATCATCAAAATTATTCGAAGGAATTGCGATATTTGTGAATGGCTATACAGATCCCACATCTGATGAGCTCAGACGCCTAATGATGATGCATGGAGGTATATATCATCATTACATGCGTCCTAAAATCACTACTCATATAATAGCATCCAATCTACCATATTCTAAGATAGTATTGTATAAAAAAAGTCAAAATCCAATTCCTATATGTAAGCCACAATGGATTATTGATAGCATAGCAGCTGGACAGATTCTAAATTTTCAAGATTATTTACTTTATTCAAACAGCATCAAGACGCAACCTCAACTAGCATATAAATTAAATAAAAAACATAAAGTTGATACTGCATTAATTATGCATGATAAACAACACATTGAAAATTCTGAAGTTTCATTAAGCACGAGTTACAATAAAAATAATATAAATAATAAAAATATATTAACACATTGTACAGTTAATGATACATTGAAGCATGACACAGTTAATACGATTCAATCTTCTACCACAAATATGCAATCTATGAAGAACGATGAATTTCTATCAGCATTTTACAATAATTCGAGATTGCATTATATTGCTACTATGGGAACTACTTTTAAAAATTATGTTAATGAACTGAGAGATAAGAATGATGGAGTATTTCCCGGTTTGGAACGCTTAATACAATTGAAAAAAGGAAAAAATGCTACGATTTTAACTGCTTGTGAATCAGATTCTGAAGATGATACGAGTTGTTTTAAAAGTAAAAAGATATCCAAGCAAGAATGTGTCATAATGCATATCGATATGGATTGTTTTTTTGTATCTGTTGGAATTAGAAATAAACCGGAATTGCAAGGTCTGCCCGTAGCGGTAACGCACGCAAAGGGTAATATGTTCTCAACGAATCATAACGATAAAGAATTTGGATCACTATCGGAAGTAGCTTCATGCTCATATGCAGCAAGGAAGGCTGGTGTAAAAAATGGCATGTTTTTGGGAGAGGCATTGAGACTTTGTCCAAATTTGAAGACGATTCAGTACGATTTCGAGGGTTACAAAGAAGTTTCTTACATATTATACGATACTGTGGCGTCTTATACATTAGACATCGAAGCAGTGAGTTGTGATGAGATGTATGCAGATTGCACAAAAATTCTTGAAACATCTGGACTCTCGGCGTTAGAATTCGCTATTATAATCAGGGAAGAAATAAAGCGGAAAACACGTTGCCCAGTATCTACGGGCTTTGGAAATAACAAGTTGCAAGCGAGATTAGCAACACGAAAGGCCAAACCCGATAATCAGTTTTCTTTGACTAGACAAAATGTAGAAACGTACATCCGGACTTTAAAAGTGGAAGATTTACCAGGCATGTGTAAATAACTATCGTATACTGTTTACAATATACAATTATGTCTTACTTTTACTTTTAAATCCAGGTGTTGGCAGAACAACGACACATAAGCTGCACGAGATGAATGTACGTATATGTGAGGATTTGCAGAAAATATCGATAGGAAATTTACAGAAAGAGTTCGGTAAGAAGATAGGAGAGCAATTGCATAAGATGTGTCGGGGTCTAGACGATACGAAGCTAAATTTTGAACACGTAAGAAAGTCGGTATCAGCTGAAGTTAATTATGGTATAAGATTCCAAAACAATGATGATGCCGTTGATTTTTTGAACAAGCTATCTACAGAAGTGTGTAATCGATTAATGACGGCTCGTGCAAAAGGTAGATGTATCACCTTAAAGCTCATGATAAGAATGGAAGAAGCACCGAAAGAAGCACCGAAATTTATGGGTCATGGTCTTTGCAATTATATAACGAAGTCAAAAAATCTTATAGCAGCTGTTGACGATATCAATATCATTAGAAAGTAAGTTTCGTTAATTTATTATACATTAATCTCTCGTATGTATGTGCATTTGCAAGATATATAATAAACATGCTTCACAATGCAGGGAAGTTATAAGTATCTGGAATCAATTGCATTTAATACCCGAAGATATGAGAGGAATTGGAATACAGATATCGAATCTAGAAATATGCAAGACCAAACAGAATAAAGATAATATAATAAATTTCTTTAATAAAATGAAGAAATTGCAGCCATATGATAAAAAATTGGAAAATGACAATAAGAATCAATGTGATTTTAATAACGAGATCAAATCAGATAGTTCTAAAGTACTTTCAAGTATAGAGTCAACAACGATAAATTTCTCTGATACAAGAAATGATAATAATTTGCCGCTGAAATCGCTGCGAATTTCCGAATCCATCAGTTCACATGAGAATGGATATGTAGCAATATCTGATATACGAGCTGAACGATCAACGGAAAATGTTATTGAAATGAAAAATAAAAATTCATACAACCGTAAGGTAGATAAAAATATCAATAAAGTGAAAGATTTATCTTGGAAATCAAATAAGAACGCAACACAACGACAAACATCGCAGGAAAATTTTTTCAGGCATAGCAAACCAAAAACTAAAAATTCATCCAAATACGAAATGCCGCGGATGCAAGACATCGATATGTCTGTACTAGTAGAATTACCTGAGGATATAAGAAACGAAATATTTGATGAATACAAAAGAAATAAAAAACAGTCTCAAATTGATATCGCGATAGATACCACGAATTTGACTGATACAGCAAATGTAGTTGCGACTAACGAAAAGGGTTCGAATACACAGCATTGTTCGCAAGTTGATCCAGATATTTTAGCGGCATTAATGAAAAGCGATTTGCATCCCGATGTGCAACGTGATGTACAGATATATTGCGACATGAAAAGAGAAGTGAACAAAATTAATTTTAAAGAAACGAATGAACAAAACTTGAAAAACTTGAAGTCAATTGAGCAATTACAAGAAACAGATCTATCTGCGAAAATCGATAATAATAGCAAGAATGTGAAGTCTATTATAGATGATACTTATACGGAAGCTGCAGATATAATGTTGCATACAAGATATCGATTACATGAAAAAGATAACATTGACGAAACACGATCTACGATGCGTAAAGTTAATGATATTGAGATCTTACACAATAATGCTGTGATGGATAAAGCCGATACCTTTATTTTACAGAATTTAAATATTTTACATAACGATGAAAACGTAGATAAACATCAGGAAATGTTGATTAATCTTGTGAATCATCTCTTCACCCTTCCATTACACCAGGTACCACATAATTATTTGTTTAGATAAGAAATATGAAATAGGAACTGAGTTCTCGCATTGTATTTTTCGAGATCTAACGTACATAACTATTACGATCCGAATATTAAATAACAATATTACACCGTACAAAACTATTTCTTAGTAAGTGACCGGCTTATTGGCTTTTTGCCGTAAATTGATAGATGTCGGATTTCTGTTTCGTATTTTATAAAATAATAAATTTTATTCCATTTTTCGGAAAATGATATCCTTTTATCTGCAAATGCTCGGTTGTGTTGATGTTCAGATCCTTCAACCTATATGATTAATTATACGAAATATATTTTATATGCAAATTGTGCAAATATGACCATTATGCCGAACATTAAGTAGTAACTGTGACAGTGGCACAGTAAAATCATATAAGAATCATGTTTAGAGACGATAAAGCATGTCGATAATATTTCATGAGAATTATTAGCTTATCACAGTATGTTGCTATGTTGCGCAAATGCTATTTTATTTCAGTATTTTCCGTTTTAAATTCACTCTTATTATACACTTAGAAATGATTACGTTGAAATCTTAGATCTAGCTTATAAATAAACATGGTACAACTGTTAACATATTTTTTTCATATATATATTATCGAAATAAATATTAATGAGAAATATTCGTTTCTTTCTATGCTATGTTAAATAATTAAAAAGAAGAAAAAAAAGAGAAGAAAAAAACGAAATGGATATTTTCAACAGAATTAAAAATTCCTTATCACCAATGAATTAAAAAATAAAAACATTTTAATAGGTGAAAATGCAGATACAAACATGGGTCATTAAATCTAAAGTTGTGAATGAAGTGGATTTTCTTTCACTTGCGACGTTCCTTAGCATGCTTCCACAGAAGAAACGTATTGAAGATTTACACATCTTATTGAAAACCATGCATAGGTAATCTGTCCCTATCAAATATTTGCGTCATAATAAATAATTTCTTTATTGCAGCAAATGGATAATAAATAATAAAACACTTTTGAAGAGCGAACATTGCTTTACTCGTCCATGATTAAGTGAAAATATTCGGCATATGATACATTAAACTTTAAATTATATTTGTCTGTTTATTTTACAGATGTACGATAAAAACTGAAAATTGCATTTGGCATAGGACATATAGAAGAACCGTGAAACACGTTCAACGATATATGCAGATTGAATATAACAACAATTTAATGGTACCGTCGATCAGATGCAATGATTCGAGATGCAATAACAGCAATTGAATATGAAACTTCGGAAATTTAATAAATTAACAGTTTTACAATAGGTGTGTGTAATATAAGAAATCTATTTACAAACAAATAAATTTACTTACCTTTAGAATTTCGAACGCAAATATTCTTTGTCTAGAGAAGCCAGTGATATATGATTTGTTTAATGCATGCCTTTGAAAAAGTTCGTTCGATCTTGTATAAATTAGTAAGAAGTCATTGACCTCGAATTCGTGTATCTTTCGTATTATGCATACATACATATATACATACATACACACACACACACACACGCACATACATATATATATATATATATATATGTATGTATATAGTATGTATCTATATATGTATATATGTACATATATATATATTTTTTTAAATATACTTTTTCACTTTTTGTAGCCGTCACGCGCGCGGAGGGATGGTGAAAAAATAGAAAGGGGATGAGCGTTCACTACTCCCATTCGGTTGTTCCCGGCGGTTTAGACGTAAGATCGTATAAAACGCGTGAGATTCCGGGCACTGTGGATATTTCAGTTACCATCTTTTTCACCACCTGTGAGCAGAATTAAAGTTGGTTATTAACAAATGTGTGATACGTGATTCATTCCACTTATAATGCTTTTTCATAGGTATCGATGTGAATATGATGTAAATATATTAATTTATTAATTATGTATCATAAGATTAATAAAATAATCGATGGAAATAAAATGAAATGAATAATATGACAATAAAACTATGTGAATTTGCTTACATGTATTGGCAGATCCTTGCCGGGAATGGCGGGCAGGCCAGTCATAAAATCGTTGGTACAGAACGGCCTAAGCACAACGGAACGTTGACACGACAACGTTCGACATGCTGCGTCGCGATCAAAATGTATGGGAATTAGAACAACAGGCATCTGACTAATAGCTCCCATACAGCCGTTTGCAGCTAACACTTGATTAGCTAAATGGTCCGCCTGTCGTAGAGTCGCTATCACATTCGAGGTGAGATACGTCGGCGTAATGTCTTGGATTGGATGATGAAGCTGTGGCCCGAAAATATAGCATATGCGATTTACATTGTGGCATACGCGTGGGATTAATTTTGCGAGGAACAACATATCCTCCCATTCTATTCCCTCGGATACAGTTTCTTCACATGATAAACCTACGACATAACTGTAACTTCTTCGATCACCCTGAAGAGAAGAAAGGAAACACTTAATATTCAGATACAAGGGATATTTCATTGATATTCTTCTTTCATGCAAAATGATTTTTACATACCTGAACTCCTACACTACGAATGGGCAAAAGCGTCGCTGCGATATGACGATGACTCGAGACTCTACGGAGTTGTTGACGTTCGGTTTCGGTCGTTGCACCTTCTACGCGATTTAACAACGCATGTTTTTTCTGAAGCATTTGTTCATACTCTGCCATTATTTTCACTATGACCTATAAATGCATTTCATATCGACGATTGAAGGAAAAGAGCTCAGCTGCAAGATCTCAATGTGGTTTACTTCGTGATACCTGCGTTTCGGAGAAATCTTTCTCTATATAAGGCTCATCCGCGCAAAGAATTCGTACTGCGAGTCCGGGGCCGGGAAATGGATGACGCGCGACAAGTGCTGTTGGCAGACCGAGATCGATGCCTAATTGTCTCACTTCGTCTTTATGAAAATCTTTCAATGGTTCGACTACTTGACCTTGTGCTCGTAATACTCGCACAAGCTCGCTATCATTGTGATGTGTCTTTATGGCGTCTGCTTTACCTGAATGAATAAAATTTCTGTCAACGTATCATGAGGGGGAACTTGGAAATTTTGAATCAAAAATTTTAAAATTAATCCAGAAATTTACCACTAACTAAAGCACTTGCGCTTTCTATAAGATCAGGTCTAAGAGTGCCTTGCCCAAGGAAAACATTTTCTGGTTTCAAACCCATTTCGGTCATTGCCTCATTCGCGACTTTAACGAAAACATCTCCTATAATTTTTCGTTTTTCCTCTGGATTAGTAGTTTCGCATAACATCTTAGTTAATCTGGTTCTCGGACTGCTCGCTGTACCACATATTCCCTTATTATTTGTAACATTTGCATTTACCATTGATGCAATGTTATCTAATGGAACAGTCGTTGCGCCCTGCATGAAACAGCGAGCAGCGTTCACTACTCTTAACGAAACGCACAGTTGGGCTAAACTTTGTTCCACAAATTGTGTTTCTCCCTTACGCATGAAGCCGTTATTAATGTGTAGAGCTATAACTTGATCCTTACTTAAAGCTTTTTGTAACAAAGCTGCGCACACTGTCGAGTCCACGCCACCACTTACTAATAACTGTATAACAAGACAAATTATAATTAAATTTAAATGCAATATTTTATATCGTACATTCAAAATATTAAAATTCAGTACTTTAAAGCTTGATTAAGCGAGATTGAATTTGATTTGAAATAGGAGTTAACTTTTGTTGATTTGCTGCTTACCAAAACTTTTTTGTCGCCTACAGTATTTCTGATATATTGCATACACTGTGATTCCCGGTCGCGGAGCGTATAATTACCCGTAAGGCCAGCAATACCGAGTAAAAAGTTATGTAGCATTAATTTGCCGTTAGGAGTTAAATCTACTTCTGGATGAAACTGCACGCCGTATAAGTTCATCTTATCACTTGCTATGCCCGTTATAAAGCTTGACGATCTGGCAGTAGTACGAAAACAGTCGGCTACCCTGTTTATGCTGTCTCCATGTGTTAGCAGTACCGTTTGTTCCTTGTCCAAGCCTCTATACGATAAACAGATTGTCATGTTATATCTTCTTAAGATCTTAAAAAGATCTTAAAATTGTAAATAAATTTTTATTAATTTTTATAAAGATAATTAACTATCGTATTCAGTTATTAGATAATCTTGATAATGTAATTGACACATACTTAAATAACAAGCATTTAGTATCAACTTCAATAGGAAATTGACCATCCTCTCGACTTTCCCTTCTGGTTACAGAACCACCAAATTCTTTGTTCATCATCTGCATACCATAACAAATACCTAATACAGGAATTCCTATTCGAAAGATGTCAGCGTCGTATCTAGGTGCATCCTCTGCATATACTGAACTAGGACCACCAGAAATTATAATAGCTCTAAAAGATTACATAAATAAATATATCGATAGCTATCACTGTCTGTTAATATAAATAATTGTAATGCAAAGTATTATCAAATATGTTGTGGTATCTTACTTATATCCTTTTTCTTGAAGGGTAAATGCGGGTGTATCAAGTGGCATAATTTCACTGCAGACATTTAATTCACGTATTTTTCGGTCAATTACTTTCCCATATTGCGCACCTGCGTCTAAAATAGCTACTCTTTCTTCAACAATGTCCATGACTACTTCGGCACCATTATTTCTCTCAGCGCGAAACAGCAATCCATCAACACTTTTTTCCATTTCAATCTTTTGTATTTGTTAATATTATATATCGTCGTTATATTACTAAATCTATAATTTGACAAGAGAAAAAAATACATGTACAAAGATAAGAAATAATAAAAGCAAATATCAAGGAACAAGTACAAGAATTATAATAAAATCATAATTCATCTAATTATATTATATTACTATTTAATTATATTACTATAAGAAAAATATGACAATTATATATTAATCAATTAATTAATAAAAAAATATATTCATTATTCACTTATATTTACAAAACTTTGTATATATGCGCACGCGTATTTGTAACGATATATACCAAAAGCAGAATGTTTTTCTCCAGACTTTATCATATTAGTCTGCCTACCATATGATTACGTAACTAAACTTGCTCAATACTATTTTGATTCGATATTGTTATCAGAGTTTGATGATAAAATCGAAGCGCGTTAATGTTGAAAACTAGTAAAGTTCTTATGGGACAAATTATTTCTACATTTATTTATAATAAGATAGATGTACATATTGTTAGATTTCCTTGACAGAGATCATCTTTATTAGTTTGAAACATTAATTATTTTTTAACGAGCAATGGCAGAGTTTGTAAAACATGATAAATGATGCAAATATTTAATAGTCATATGTATATATATATATATATATATATATATATATATATATATATATTTTCTTCATATTTTAGCAGAAAATAATTTTTTATATAATTATATATTCTATTTGAGAGATATTATAATATCGTCTATATGTCTATTCCCTATAAAGTTTTCTCATATATATACATATGTATAATATATATATATATATATATATATATATATATATATATATATTTATTTATATCTTATATGTATATGTATATAAAATATTTATATTATATTTCGTATATTTTTATCATTACAGATAACAAGTAATATCGCACATCTTATTCTATCCAGATTAAAATATATTTATGTAATTAAAAAAAAAAATGTAGATACCAAAATAAAATATACGCATGATAATGATGAATTTTGCAATCATAAATTTATAACAATTCCGTTTGCCGGATAAGCATATCGAGAATTTTGTCATTTCTTTGAAAGAGAAAACTCGAAAAATATTTATTACTTATCTTGGCATTAATCGTAGAATAACCTAGTGACAAGTACGAAATCGTGAATAAGAATGTTTTCAATCTGAAATGCAAATGGCATTTTGACAAACTAGTGTTTAAATAAAGATTATCATTTATCAATCGAGCAATTCGCTCGACATAATCACAGATGTCGAGAGGCGTATATGAAATCGCGCTTATAAATTTCAGCGATGCTTCGCGCGCGAGCAATCGGTTATTTAATGAAAAACAAATCACCGGCCGTGTGAACGTACTTCGGCGACATATTCGCATGGTGTATCCATTATTACCGCTATTTCATACGTCGTACTCGATCGCAAGTAATCAGTTGGCTTACCGGATCGTTCGGCGGGAGACACCGTTCGCGAAGATCACCGAATAAAGTAAAACTAATTACAGAAGAATAGAATGAACAGACATCGGACAAGGCGGCCATTCGATCGCCACAATGCAGTGCGATCGTTGACTGCTTTCAAGTAGCGGCCGCGAAGGCGTACCAACTTCGCGGTTTGATTATGAGAGATCGAAAGATGTAACATAAAACATACGAGGATATATTTTTCCCACAAACCTTACGATTAATTATGGTTCCGTTCTACATTTGCTACGAACACTAAAAATCTATATCTTCACATCGTGCATGTACGCGCGCGTACTATAGATTTTCCGTACTTGCTGATGGATATCAAGATGTAGCATGTATACATTTCGCGATCACGATTGTGATTGAGATATTAGTAAAATAAACGCTTTGAACGATGATCGAATCTGGTAGTATATATTTTCGATCTTCCATCAAGATCCGAAGATATGTGTCAGTTCAAATTCGATAATCATTAAGCAAAAGCATTTCGCCAAAAGCAGCAAACATAAATGAGTAATTCATTAAAAAACTTTATAATCTCATTAATCAACATTTAGTATGTTGATGTCTAGTAAGTTCGATTACTTATATCATTTTTACCATGTGTTGTATGTGTTGTGTATGACCAATCTTGGGTTATAACGCGTTCGTTTAATCATCGAGTTTAAATGTCGAAGATATTCTGTAATTCCATTTCGTAAAAATAAATGTCGATTAATCGATTAACGGGATGATCGGATGATATAGGTATGATGAAAAATATAAGGCCATCTTTCTGTATTTTTGCATGACAGAAACGTGAATTAACTATTTAATTCAGGTAATATACCGAACACACCGAACGTTAACAAGTTCATAGATCGATTAAACAATTATAATTATAATGTATATCGTTGCAATAAAGTTTTATAACTTAAAAAATACTAGATGCGCAAAATAGCGCTTTTCTTGCGAAATCAAAGTTGGTTTCAATGACATTTTGTAAATGTTGATTTAAAAACTGCGATATTTGAACTTAAATTTCTAAATTTAAAATTATTCGAGTTTAAATTAAAAATTAAATTTAAATTAAATTTTAATATTAAAAATTTCGAATTTTATTAAATCTGAATAAATAAATAAATAAATAAATAAATAAATAAATAAATAAATAAATTTTATATTAAATTTAGAATAAAAGCGATAATAAGAATGATGACATTGAAAACTATATTTTCAATAATTTTTAATTATAAAGTTGTAAATTACGAAAAATCGAAACAATATCGAGAAATAAATTTCATATGTGTTAATGTATATTTCAATATGCGATATTATATTATATCATATCATATGTGATATTATATTTATACTTGAGAGAGAGAGAGAGAGAGAGAGAGAGAGAGAGAGAGAGAGAGAGAGAGAGAGAGAGAGAGAGAGAGAGAGAGAGAGAGAGAGAGANAGAGAGAGAGAGAGAGAGAGAGAGAGAGAGAGAGAGAGAGAGAGAGAAGGAGAGAGAGAAGAGATATGTATATAAAATAAAAATGATTAATATATTGAATTTTATATAATTGTAGTAAAATTTGTATGCAATCAATTTGTTAAAATTCAGATAAATCTGTAATGGGAGGAAACAATGAACGTAATAGTTGTCCTCGTTCTCTGTCCATATATAGAGTCTTTCGTTTTATTATTATCTCATGTTCAAGATTACTTCTCATTTTAATCAATTCCATATGGGAATCCTCGGCACGTTTTAATTGTCCCAACATACCGGTGGTGCATTCACCAAGTATTTTCATTTCCTCGATAAGACTAAAAAGAATAATCGTTTAGCGTCATTGTTGTCGTTTCATTTGTTAATGTTTTGATTTAAATTCACACATCATTTTCCGGACTCACGCAATTTGAGCCGTATCTCGACAATTTTCAATGTTACATCGACGTAATCTGTTATCTAATCTTGTTTGTGCTAATTTTGTAGAATTGTCCAATCCTCTCGTCGAACCCCGAAGTTCTTCGATCAGTTTTTCTATATCTGCTATTTCGCTCAAACACTAGAAATAAAAATTGTTTTCATCAACATCAGTTAGGTCTGTTTCGTTAGTTTTATCTCATTTGTAAATCTTACGCGAAGTAATTCATTCTCTAAGAGGAAAACACATTCTTCTGTAAGTTTCACTTTTGTTGCGAGTGCGACATCAACACAGGTCGCTTGGTCGCCTAACTCTTTAACGAGATTGTCATACATAGTTTTTAACGATGTTCTTAGATCTTTTGATTTTTGTATAGCAGCTATTCCAGCAGCTAATGTTTCTTCCGTGAAATGATCATAAGTCGCGGAAGTTGATTGTCTGATATAATAAAAATGAAATATTATGTAAACTGACTTACGTCAGCAATTGTACTCGGTCGTTTTTTTTTTTGCATACTGCATTATTGCATAAAAGTGGTCAATATATCGGAAAGCTTATTCTCTATTTCAATCATGAATTATCGTTGCTTTTTACACTGAATTTAAATTATGCGATATTTTTTGTCGTTTTAATTTTAAGTCACGCAGCTAATCAATGCATACGAAAAAACGATGCAACTTACTCGCCTGGAAATCTCGCGGCTCCAGCCTTCCACATCAGAGTCGGAGAATCGCTAGCTAAATTTATACATATCGAGTCTATATCGTAAGCATGCACTTTATCAGACCAATCATTTTCTATTCGTACTTTAGCAGCCTTTAATTCGCCTATTTCCATCTCAATCTGCTCGCAACTTTTGTTCAGTAAATCTTGCAGTTTTGAGCACAGCGTTATTTCCTGGAAGATAACATTCAAACCGATCAATATAAGAATTAAATGAGATGGATTATTAATCATTATTAGGAAATTGAAACATGAGTTTGGTACGCGGGTTTAATAAGTTTACCTTGGTGAGTTGTTCTTCGACCTCATCGCGGACGAGATCCGACTCTAAACGAGAAGAACGTAGATGTAAAAATTCACCTGCCATGCTTGTACGAACGGACAATAAAGACAAAGATCGTTTTGCTTGACGACGTTCAATTTCTAACAACTCTATTTCTTCCATAATGGTACAAATAATATTTCTTAATTCCGCTTGCCAATGGTGCGTGTCATTAGCTCGATTTTTTAAGCTCTCCGTTGTTTGTGCTTCCACTTTGTTGGCTGTTTCATATGTTTGTTTTATGTAGTCTTTTACACTGCTGATCATGGTTCTAAAAAGATGATAAATTTTATGTACTCCCCCCTGTTACGTGAAACGGATTTTTGAATTTATTTTCGGACGATCATATCTACGGCAATAGCCGTCTCTCACAGCCCATTATATCATTCGAAAAAATGGAATTTTTAAATAATCGCGGATTGTATGCATAATTTTCTTGACTCACGTACTGAGCATCACGGATTTTCTCTTTTGATTGCTCGAAGATATTTAAATTATGCGCCCACCATTTATCCGGTCCGCGGTTAGTGATGGAATATCGATCTGCAACAGGCCTCAAACCTGTGAGCCCATCTTTAGGAGAGTAAGTTGTTTTCCCTGTGACCCATGGATCGAATGATATCGTTAAACACTGTTTCGATGGGTCTTCATCCCTGAATTGATTAACGGAGCAAGGTGGAGGTTTGTCGCCGTCTCCACAAGCGTCCCTGTATTCTATCGCAGGGCATGGTTGCGTCTTCTGTTTCAAAGAGTTTAAAGATTTGAAAAATTGTGTTTACGCGACAACGTATCTTTTTTTTAGTATTAATGCCACTTTTTGCAAGGATAATCGTTTATCTTTGTTCGTTCCTTATTTTCTAAAAATAGTTTGTCTAAAAATAGTCTAAAAATTTTGTAAATTGTACATATGTACCTTACACATATCATACACGTATCAAAAGTCATATTTGAAGTCTAAATAATACAAGAACTCACTACAATTTCCTGTTGCGAAATATCCTGTTCTGATGGATGAGACCTTTCGATGGCACAAGCTTGCCCAATTGGAATATCGGACATCTTTTGGAATTGATAATTTTACAACAATGAAATGAGAGCTCGAAGCGCTGTGACGTAGTAATCTAAAATTTGAAAATATTATATAAAATATGTTATTTGCTGCTCTTTTAGATAGTCAATGAAATAATCTAAGCTATACGTTCGAGCTATCACTATATACACAATATAGGAAATACTCGTATCAAGGAAACCTGATTTATCGATTTAATACGCGTAACATAGAGATGAATTACTCCGTTCTTTTTAAATAACGTGCTAATAACGTGCTATTTTTTGGATAAAACCATTTCATTTTCCTTCTGTCAAAGTAAATTCATTATTCGTTAATAAGAATAACATAGGTGATTAACTTCATGACATTTGCATTTTGTATGATATTGTAACACGCATTACGCATTATTAGGGTACTGCGTCTCATTATTTCGTATTTGTAAAATTGTATTATCATATTAGTTTATGTTTGTATGTTTCTGTGCAATTTAAAAATTTATTCTGAAAATATTGAATAAAAGAGTCGCAACGAGAGATCAAACGTTCATATGATTCTTAATGAGATATCTATAGATGCATGTAAATATTATGCGACAAAAATATTGATGACTCGATGTTATTTTGACTAAAGTCAGCATGCGCGATTGCGCGGATTTCTTTTTATCGATAGGGTTTAACATATATATCATTGCTCAAATTTAAAGTTTCCTAATAACTAACTAATATAGTTAGCTATACACGAAATCTATGATTTGAACCAAATTCCGAGGAGAAATTGGGTGTATTTCTGCATAGAAATGCTTATGGATCCCGTTATCCAATTATTTTTAATAATTGACAATAATTGACAAATTTAATTGTCAGACAAATTCCGTACTACGGAATTGTGCATAAAGAATTATAGAATAACGAAAAAGTTTTTATATCTTTAGAATTCGAATCGGTTGCATGATCATGGTTGTCTGCAAAAAGAGCATGTAAATATCAAAGGACAAAGATAGAAGATAAAGTAAGAGTAAGATAGAGATAGAGATAGAATGACAATCAAGGCAATAGAATCACTTGTTCTATTTATATAGCGGTGAATGAGCGTGTAACATCTTCTATAGGATCTTGCTATTTTTGTGATATCGCTACACTACGGTATTTATGAAATATATATTTATATTTATATAAAAATATATAATGTGATACATCTAATATTTCTGAAATATTAATATTGAGATATCTGGTGAATATATCAGAAAGAAGATAAAAAGTTTATAAAAAGACAGAAATAATAAATCTTATCATGAACTAAAAATAATCTTTCAAACGAAGAAATCAAGTAAACAACCTCTTAATAAACTGTTCAATCATAGAGCATTTATTCGCTAACTGTTGTCGAGTATATATCATTGCTGATAAGAAGATGGCGAAACAAGTACAGATTAAATATACTCAGGTAAGTGAAATGCAGAATATTTTATATTTTCTCATAAAATTTGTAATGATAGTTTATTCCAATTAAATATCTTAAATGCTGTAGCTGTTTATTGACAACGAATTTGTGGATGCTGTAAGTGGTCGCAAATTTTCTACGATAAATCCCACAAATGGGAAAGTTATTGCTGAAATTTCCGAAGGAGATAAGGTAAAATCGCTTATATCATTATTATATCATGTATCATGAGAAATTATGAGGAATATCGAATGTCAAGATAAAGATAAAATCAGATAAAATCTTATAATAAAAAATTTTCCACAATTATAGATTACTAGCTCCAATTAAAACTATTTTACTTGAAAATTTTCAATGTAAGATGAAAACTAATACATTTATTTGCTTTATATTTTTTCAATATAAAGAGTGTAAGAATTTAATGTGTATAATATTGAAGAAAAGTAGAAAATATAAAAATGTATGCTTTATTAATCTGAATTAGAATTTCTATTCGACATTCATTATTTTCAGGATTTAAAGTAGGAATTTCATATTTAGAAAAAAATATTTAATGGTTTAATCGATATAAATAAATAATAAAAAATGTAATGTCAAAATTGAAAGGGATTTTCAATTTTCATGATATAGATGATATTTTCTGCAATAAGACGTATTATCAAAAACCATTATCTTACTCTCATCTTATCTTTATCATACAAAATTTCGTGTGCTCTCTTAGATTTTCTTTCAGTTATGTATTCTTTTTCCTAAAATTAGCTTCATATTTCATTTAGTAAAAATGATACGAAACATATGTGAAATATATTTAACGTCTTTTATAGACGTTAAATTATGACATATGACAAATTAATTTTTCCTTTACATACATACGTGATGAAAAAGAGAGAATGAGTTGTTTGTATCGAGAAATTGTAAAGTCAAAGATTGAAAATAATTTTTCTCTACTAAAGGGGACTTTTTGATTTATGTTTATTAAGCATTTTTTTACTTAATTTAGTAATTATTACATATTTTTGAAATTTCAAACTTCTTTCATAATCTTTTAAATTAAAAAGATTAATTGAGGAATGAAAGAATACGTTTTTTCAGGCAGATGTTGATAAAGCGGTAAACGCTGCCAAACGGGCCTTTGATAGAAATTCAGAATGGCGTAAAATGGATCCCTATATTCGTGGGCAACTCATGAACAAGGTAGAATTTTACTATATTAAATTATTTGCTGTTAATGCAAAGATTGAATGCATACTAAATGCAAATGAATAAAACAGTTCGCAGATCTCATTACACGCGATTTAGATTATATTGCCACTCTCGAAACACTTGATAATGGAAAGACTTACACAAGTGCCATTGAAGATATACAAGCAAGTATTTATACTCTTCGTTACTATGCAGGCTGGTGTGATAAGATACATGGAAATACCATCCCAACAGGTAGTTTTTCCCAAACTTTCCAAAATTTGTCATCGTATTACTGTAATACGAATTCTGTTTTAGTAACAAAAAATAATATTTTATTTATTGTTTGCCTATCAACGTTAGATCATATCAACGTTACATTGACACGAAAAGAACCAGTTGGCGTTGTAGGACAAATTATTCCTTGGAATTATCCCTTTATGATGTTAGCTTGGAAATGGGGTCCTGCATTGGCTACTGGGTGTACTTTGATTTTGAAGCCGGCGGAGCAAACACCCTTGACTGCACTTTATGCAGCTGCTCTTGCTAAAGAGGCAGGATTCCCAGCTGGTGTCATAAATGTTATTCCAGGTTACGGCCCAACCGCTGGGGCAGCTATTGCTGAGCATCCAGAAATTCATAAAGTTGCTTTCACTGGATCCACTGAGGTATTTATTAAATAAATAAAATAAATTATTTAAATAAAATGTGTATAAAATGCAATAATATATTTGTAAAATTAATATAAATGAATTATTTTTTTTAGGTCGGACGTATCATAATGGCAGCCTCTGCTAAAAGCAATCTTAAGCGTGTCAGTCTTGAATTAGGTGGCAAAAGCCCACTTGTTATTTTTGATGATGCTGATGGTACATGTAGCAAAACAATCTTATTGAATCATATATATTATTTTATATACACACACATATATATATATATATAATTGCTAATTATATCTTAATTTATATTATATTATTATTTTTAGTGAAAGAAGCTGCAGAGATAGCGCACAATGCAATATTTGGAAATCACGGACAAAGTTGTTGCGCAGGATCGCGCACATTTGTGCATTCTAAAATATATGACGAATTCGTAAAATACGCTAAACAATTGGCGTTCAATAGAAAAGTAGGAAATCCGTTTGATTCGAAAATAGATCAAGGTCCACAGATTGACGAAGAGATGTTAAACAAAATTATAGATTTAATCAATTCGGGCAAACAACAGGGCGCTGTTGTGGAGCATGGTGGTAATCGCGAGGGTAACATTGGCTATTTTGTACAGCCTACTGTTTTTTCACACGTAACCGATGACATGAGAATCGCTAAAGAAGAAATTTTTGGTCCGGTGCAATCAATTTTGAAATTTGATACCATGGATGAAGTAATTGAACGTGCTAATCGTACAAATTATGGTCTTGCTTCTGGTATAATTACTAAAGATATTAATAAAGCTTTAGAATTTGCTCAAGCAGTAGAAGCTGGCAGTGTTTGGTAAATATATAGAAAGTTTATAAATTAAGCATAAATCCTGATGACAATATATAGTTCATATAGATATATAAATTTATATAATAATAATTATTTCTAGGGTGAATTGTTACGATGCTATTACACCTCAAACACCATTTGGCGGATACAAACAATCTGGTATAGGACGCGAATTGTAAGTGAAAATTACAAACAATTAAACTATTTTACAAAGTGTAACAATGTTATTAAGTCTGTTATGTCTTTTTTCAGAGGAGAAGAGGGCCTGAAAGAATATCTCGAAATTAAAACAATTTCTATCAAAATCGCAAAACAGAATTAACGTATGAACATGTTGAAGCCTCAAAATAATATAGCTATCGTAATATAGCTTAATTTTAATATTCCGCAGGATTATAATTATTCCGAATAAATTTATGCAACAGAATATTAATAACTTATATATTCGTAAGATGTTTACATATGTATTATATATAATGAATAAAATTTATTATAAATAACATTAATATAGAAAAAAAATTAAATTGAAAATATATAATTAGAAATTATATCCGTGACACTAGAACACTTAAATAGGAAAAATAAATATTATGGCTTAATGCTACATATAATCGATTAGATTAATTTTAATCTTTTTTCTACAAAAATTTTATTATTTTATGACTCTGATGCATTAGAGTCATAAAAAATATATAAATTGAATAATAATGTAATAATTATATATGCGAATGAAAAAATACAAGTCTTGATAAACCAATATGATAAAATTTATATATAATTTCGGTCTAAATAAATTATTAGAATTTATGGAAAGTTGTTATGGAAAGGATATCAAGTATTGACTGAAATATTGATAGTAGCAAGATAATTAAATTTTTATAAATATTATATTTCTACAGAAAACAACAAACTTTTATTTATGAAATATGTACTGAAATAAGATATCAATATATTTTAATTTTTTATACTACCGCAGAATGAATTTTGACGTATTAGATTAATCATCAACATCATCTGGTGGAATACCTAATTCTTCATCCGTCCATTTGGATGAATCTGGATATGGAAATTCTCCCTGAAAAATAAATTCATGTTATTGATATTACTTATTACTTAATCATTTGACATCAATATTAAAATTATAATTATAATATACGTATAGTTATGTATAATGGTAAAAACGAATAGAATAGTTAGAATAGAATAATAAAAATAGATAATAAAAATTAACGAACAAACCAAGTAGTTGTGAAATAATGAAATTGTGAGTTTTATACTTACAACAATATGACCAAAATCATGCCACAAATGCCATAATATCCACCACCATAGAAAACCTCCAACAAGTTCAGCCCCAAATATCCAATTTTTATTTTTTGGAGGAAGTTTGCGATAGTGCATTTCACTAGACACGAATGAAATATAATTAGACACAACAAATGAAACAAAATTACACAAAATGAAACAGAACTATCATAGAACGTAAAAATTATGTGTTTATGTTTATTATATCGGATACAAATTAATAAAAATTTGTATCGAATAATTACATACCTTTCTGACACGTTTATACAACATGATCAGATACATTTTATTCTTGTTCTTTAGCATATTAGATAAATATTTGAGCATAACCTATGACAGAATTATATAATATTCCACTTACCCATGACATAATCTAACGGAACGTAAATCCCTCAGGACAGCTGTATTTTTATTGTTTACACAGATAGTTTTTAATAAATTCAATCCTCGTGATATTATCATGGTTAAAGATAAATCTACGTTACTCGCGATTGTTCATTACAACTTGCCCAGGCGCAAATATCTCGCGATAACAACACGAGTAGATCAGTTTCGACAGCTGACCCTAGATGGCTATCAAGTCTGATGAAAATACCTAAGAGGTATTTTAGAGAAGAAGGTAAATTAATTTTAAAGTACACAATAAATAATATAAAAATCATGTTATGGATATTCCTTTCATTTTATATTTTTATATTTTATATTACACTACTACATTTCTAAAAAAAAAGTATTTACATGATTCTTTGTCCTTTTTAATAAATGTTGATATTTATATAACGGGCATAAAAGGCTATTAAACTTTATCGATAAAAATTTTCGTATTTATATCTTCATGTATTTTTAATTTCTTCTTTTTTTGAATATGATACAATTATTTTTTGTAAAAAGATGTCTAAGGAAAAATAGTAAAACTATGCCTAATAGAACTTGCACCATCACGCGTGTCTCTTCATGCGATTCGTCTCATTATATCTCATTATATTGGATATCAAACTTCATTGCCGAATGGACATAATATTTTCGTAATATAGTCGGTGAATGAATGTATGAATGTATGTAATTGTCGACCATATTATATCATATTGTATGATTGTTGTATGGTTATATGGTGATGATTGATATACGAACGTGATGTTGCATCATTAAAAGAATGATATTTGAAAAGATATAATATTTTACAAATGAATGGATCAACATTTTATGTTGAGTTTTGCTCAGTTCTGCTTTTGAATGTTTATTTGAAGCAATCATTTCATTAAAGAGTGAAATTTTCCGACAAATAAGTTTTATATACGATGTTATAAATGTATATATAAGAAAATTTATGTTACAATTATTAAGCATATTATAATTTTATATGAATTGTAACTTTTGGTTCGATAAAGATGTTGAATCTATAAAGATGATTTGCTCATATTTACATATTTAGACGTCTTTTGGGCAAGTAAATAGATGATTTATAGATGAGAACAGTTTCCAGCTTACCTTCAATTGCCTATGTGAAGCAATTGTCTCATTAAACAGTGAAATCTCTAGACAAAATAAATTTTATATACATTTTCATGCTATATATGTTTATATGTAATATTTATATATATTTATCTATACATATAATATTTTTTATAAATTATCATATGATAATTATCTATATATTATTATACATATCATATGATAAGTATATAATAATATTTATATTACTATAATTACATGTATTATAATTTTATATAAGTTTTGATTCTTTTTATATTATAGGATTATTATTATTGAATATGTAAATGATATATATATATATGTCCAATTTAAATGTAAATATGTAATGATAATAAATATACGACAAAAGTTTAATATTTATCATAATTTTGTATAAATTATATTTCTTTAATTTGATTGTATGAATATGTTAGATATTTTGTGTAAACGATATAATTGTGTTACTTTATTTGTACAGTGATTGATAGAATAGTCGACATAGAAAACCGAAATCCAAAGTAGTACGCATTAAGCTTTAATGCTAGTAAGATCAGTGAGAAATCTTAAAACCTTAAAAAAGAGATACAAATCTTTTGTATTCGTATAATTGTATTTGCAGTTTATGTTATTGTTTATTTATTTCGTATGTTTGCGCAATATTATATATATATATATATATATATTTAATGCTAGATGCAGTATCGTTAATTTTTGGTAAAAACTTTAGCTAGATCAACCGTTATCTTGAAGAAGTTAAGAAAAACTGTCAACTCCATCAAAGGGATTAAATCCATCTTTTTAATGTCAATAAATCGATCTTAAATTCATACGTAATATATATTTCAATGATTATATATATGCACAATGATTATAAAATTGCAATTTTGTATGTATGAGCTGACTTTGATTATCTTGAAAGAGAACAATTATAAATTTTAAAATCCGTGCAAAATTATAGATGTAAATTGTAGATCTAGTTTTCGGAACTGCGTTTGTGATATATTTCTTGATAGGAAGTTGTTTCTTTCGCTAATAATGTGAAAATATTCATATAATGTGTCGGAACCATAGTGACAAGAAACGTGGCTTCAGTCTTAAATTCAGTGTAATAAACAAGTTGTAATAAACAAGTTATAAACATGTAATAAATAAGTATTAAAATTATTGACGATTATTTGAGAGAATTATTGAAAATATAATATGAGATATTAATTTTTTATTTTGTTGCCTTTGGAAAATAAGAATGCATATAACGATCTCTTCGCATAAATGAATCGTGCATTCAAAGGTACTTGAGATATATATTTTGCCATTATATACTTTTTATAATATTTAGATTTTAGGATACTATTTTTCGCAATTTTGTATTACGAGAATTTTTAATATATCCATCGTTTCTCTTAACGATTCAAGAAGAATGTCAACTTTAATTTACATCGCTTTGTTTTATCTATTTCTTTAATCTATTTCTACAGCTATAATTTTAATTTTAATTATACGGTTGCATACGTACGAACATTTTGTATCTATGGTTCCGCGTTCGTCGGAGTGAGATACTGGACGACGGCCTCTATAAAACATTTCTTTTATATTAGATGCGATGGGGGTTGTGTTATGGCCGAAACGCCAATACGAGGTAGGTCTAGGGAGGGTTGCTACTGGGGATGCCAAATGTCTTGCGCTCAAGTTGTAAAACCGTCTCCTCGGCCAATAGCAGCGAACTGCGATACTCGTAATGTACTATAGCGCCCCTTTGCGCACCGAGTTTCAGTCATATCACAGATAATGGCGAACATTCCACGGCTGTTTTACTTCTACGGCTTCCATCGAATGTTAACTTGTGCTAAATTAATCTCGTAAAAGAAAAAAAGAAAAAGAAGGCTAAGGTTTTTTTTTATTATTTGAGCACCTTCTCGCATACACAAATTCGCTAATATAAAATACAGAATTTCTTATATATATATATATTTTTTTTTTTTTTTTTTTTTGAGATGGAGCACTTTATAAAGCGTGCATATGTCTTTTGATATTTCTGATATGCCGTTTTGTATCTTTAATAATTATGATACTTATATGTTTCTGAATACATATTATTTTTAACAATTGTATAGAAACACGAGACGTATTATACTTTGCATAGATATGCAAGTTTGTGAATTGTAAGAGGATAATTTTAAACATTAACTTTATATTATGCTTTGATTATTTTTGCCGAATGCATTGCTTTTTAAAATATTAAATGATGATAACTAAATAACAATAGTAGAATAAAATGGTCATTAAGCAACTTTAGATATGTTAAAAAATTTAAACTGTGTTACAGTTTTTAAAAGTCCTCTTATTGAAATAAAACATGCAATAATCCTATTTATGTAAACAATAGTAGTCCAATATTATCCAAAAAGTTCTATCTTGAAGTTATATAATTGAATATATAATAATAAGATAAAAAGTTATATAATTGAATTATATAATAATAAGATAAAAAGAAATAAAAATATTATAAAATATTATATATTATATTGGTTATACATATATATTTGTGTGACTTTGTCGTTATATAATTCTGAAATAACGTTGATGTAAATAATTTTGAAATACGCGTAACATTATTTAACATTGTCATTATTAACTATCAATAACGTAAATATCTTTATGGTATTATAATAATATTTCGCTTATTATATATAAATACACCCTTCCCACATGTATATATATATGTGTGTGTGTGTGTGTGTGTGTGTGTGTGTGTGTGTGTGTGTGTGTGTGTGTGTGTGTGTGTGTGTGTGTGTGTGAACAATTCATTATTGCTTATTACGTAATGTGATATTCTAATAGTAATATAAAATAATAAGAAAAAAGACATCGTTTTTTTGGTAATGATTTGTAATAATGTATTGTTATATTTTCTTGCCTGTGTTTTACGCTATTATCTTCGAATATTTAGTGGAAAAGATCTACTAGAAAAGATAAAAATGTTGGATTATCTTAATAACTATTTATATTAAAATAACTATTACTATTTGTATATTGATATTTTTAAAAATATTAAAGAAGAAAATTTTTGATATGTTTCAATAAAATACTTTATGCTTATAAATATCAATCTCGATACGATTTTAATCTTTCATAGAGTTTTATTTCTTCTCCCAACATATTTTAAGGCGGGAACTTATACAGATAACTTCTCTAAAAATTGCAACTTTTTGATGTTACAATATTTTTGTTGTTGATTTAAAATTAACGATATCATTATCGGCTTAAATTTATATATAAATAAATTTTCTTCGATATGATTGTAAAAAAATAATAAGAAATTTCAATAATTTTGCTAATCAAGTAAATATATGATTTTACTATATTTTTGCATACATTTACATCGTCCGAAAATTAATTATTATTTCAGTATTGTTACTCGGTTAATAATATTTATTACAATTTTTGTTTGAAGAAGGAAAATTTATTGACGATTTACGGTTTACGAGGCTATCCGGCGGTTTTCCGCATACGTTCTTGCGATTAAGAAAAAAGCGGGCTAAGCTGCATCCCTTTACGACCGCATAAACTGCATTGGATTGCAAATTTTCGAGGACATAATAACGGTTTCATCGTCATCTTCGCCCCTATAACGAAGAGACGGAGTTCGTAGATTAGATGGCTCGTTTGATGGGCGATAAGAGAAATACATCGACTTGTATCCCGTTATCCAGAGAGGCCATCCTTCTCTAGTTGACGTGATGCGTATGCTATTTCATTCATCCCTTCTTGCTATGGAACAAATGTTCCAACAGGGTGATGCTAGAGGGAGCGTTACCATGGATACTACATCGGCCATCTTGGTTCATGGGCGTGGGGGATGTGATAGACTGGGATGAAAATCCGATAAATTAACTTCCGTACAGTGGGAACGTACTTGTTCCAAAATGGCGGCACTGTTTCCAACTGCGACATATTCAAATATTTACATGTATTGTGTTTTCTCTTTTGTACAAATTATTCTTGCGTTCATTTTATTGAGGTCTGAATTAAAAAATATTTACGTGCGTATACTTAAAACTTTATATTGGCATTTAGAGAAATATTATAATTACATTGTAGGTTTTATCAATTCTAAGTATTAGAGTACATGCTCGAAAATCTTGTGGCAATTTTAATATATTTAATACATTTGATATCTGTGATATCTGTGATGTTACATATGCGTATGTGTATAATATATTACACACAACAAATGTGTGTAACATACAAAAATTTATGTAAGAAAAATTATACGAAATATAAATTAATTAATTAATATTAATAGCATTATATGGAATATAAATTAAAATAATATCAATAGCATTTATATAAAAATATTGCGAAAGATTATTATCTCCTTGTGCAGTAATATTTTTCTCGGAAGCAGAATTAGTCTAGAATTAAGTCTAGAATTAAATCCAAATTTATATAACATATGGATGGCCCATGTTGCCCTGTGAAGCATATAGTTGCTTAGGTAACATTTCTTTATTAAAGATTGAATGTTATTTGAATGTTTATAAAATTTATTGAAGCAAATATACGATATAATAGTAATAAAAATTTAAATGAAATTATATGCCGAACATTTAGAACTAAAAATCATGTAGAAAGTATTTTAATATTCCAATAATAAAAAGAAAGTTAAATTTTCTTTCATTATTCGTAGCTTAAACTATATTTACAAAACACATCCATGAAAAATGGACAATTTTAGCTTGGAAAGATGTAAAAGGGTTTATATTATATTAAATGATATTTGATATTTCTCTAAAATATATAAATAATGTAAATATGTAAAACATAATAATAAGATGTTTAAATCTATAGAGAGATATTTTACAAAATATACAAATATAACAAATTTCATTTATGAATTGCCTTCTGCATTTTCTGGGGGTTTTAATTTCTTGTCTGTTTCGAAAAAATCTCTTGGTTATATTCAGATAACTACGAAGAGAATTTTTTTTATGCATCTAAAATTGCAAAATTGCAAAAAATGTAACTTTATCTTATCAAATGCCAATTGTCTATTATTCAGGACTCAATATTATTTTTTAAATTTCGAATATCGTTACTGCATGAAAAATGCAGTTTTTTCTTTGAACAGCATATATCATAAATATATACTAATCGTAAATTTAACGAGATAACCTTATTTAAAAATATAAAATAGAAATATAACTTAAAAAGGGTAGAAAGCAATAAAACTAGATTCGGATACGACTTCAAACGAACGTTTGAGAATTGCATTCTCTTCACGCATATTTAGCATTATTGTGCAGCCGCCGTTCCGCAATATGGTATTCGTCCAACAGAAGGTTCACATGAATGGGTCGCTAAAGGCGTACTTTTATTACGCTTGTAAATATTATAACCTCTACTGTGCGGGTTGCTCCTGTTTTTCTGTTCAACTAAAGATCTTCTATAATCGAAAGAAGAAAAAATTTTAAAGCTCCGAAAGGATACTGCGGCCAGTTTCGTATTCAAAAGAAAGACGCTTCTAGATCATGCGACCTCTGATAATCTTTAATATAACAGACTTAGAGTCGAGATGAGCGTGAACTGATTATTTAAAGAAAATAATAGTTGGAGTAAATTTTCAAGTTTTTATACGTGCATAATAATAATAAATAATTAATAATTATAAATGCATAATAATGCATAATAATAATAATTTAATAATTTCTATTCCGATATAAATGCGGATTATACTAAAGGAAGGAACACAAACGAATATGCAACATATATAAATATTGTTATTGAAACTGTTATAGGAAGATTTTATTTTTATAGGAAGATTGATAAGAAACCTACATATTTTTTGTTCCAAATGAAAACATTTTCTTTCTTCGAGAGAATTGGCCCGCCATAATGCTTATTTAATAACTTTTTCATTATGTATATCGAATATTTCAGTAACTAAACTCTGGAGGAAGATATTTTTAAACTAAAATTTATCTTGGTTCGATGCAGCTTAAAGAATGTTTTATTTTTGTTCTTAAAACCTAGTGCGCATTATATCAAGAAAATTTAATTTCGACTTTACTGTAAAAAGAATCTGATATCGGTTTCACTTAGAAATAATTGCAAATTCTGTTCAAATTTTTAATAATAATATCCTATACATTGCGCAGTAAATATAATTGTCGAAAAATCGACGGGGCGAGTCGTTAAATCGTACTCCATCCCGCGACAAAAGCTGCACGTACAGCTTTTTTTTTACTTGTCAATAAAAACGTGCCATGCTCTGTTTCCTTGGTAACGATCGTAGAATCTGCTTTTGCTTCTTTGAAGTCCAGTGTACGTTTCTCGTGCAAGTAGTAAGAAAGTCGTTGGACGTCGGCACTTTTAATGCAGGATAGCAGCTGTTGAATTACAAATTGATTTTGTCTAACGAATCGGTAAAAATTATCGGTCCTAATTTATTAGGGAATTAGGGAATACATTTTTTAAGTTGATTTTAAGTTTCCAAGTACGTAACATGGTATTCAAATAAAATTTAATTATGAAGATGTTTGTCATCGAATGTTTTCCTTGATGATCCTACCGTCCGACGCTTCTCGGATCGAATCCTACAAAAACGCATGGCATTTGAACGATTAAACTCGTAGATTTTATTTATTATTTTTTTATTATCTTTTTTATTTTATGCATCTAATGCGTCATCTGATGCATAGATACGGTGCATGTGTGTGTAATATATACACATGATACACGCATGGATCATAAACTTAACATATATCTTTATGTAGCTGAGTTTTTGCAACCTAGTTTCTTGATCTAGCTAGCTTTTAAGGTAAGCTAGTTTCTTAACTATATGTTTTTCGTATATATATATATTTCGTTGCGATAATTGGTACTAGAATTATTGCTGATAGAGAAATGGTTAGACAATTAAAAGGTCGTACCAACTATCGCGTTGTGCAATCCATCAATTCAGTTTCGGCAAGATTACTCGCATGATTTCATTAGCTATATTTTCCATTTAAATGATTGATTGGTCCTCATGAAAATGCGAAAAAAGACAAATCTCTACTGCAACTATTATAAATAAAGGAGCGGGATTAGCGTTCCTGAGCCCATAATGTCCTTGTTCTTCGACATCGTTGAGCTAAGCTCTTCGCAATTTACCGAAAAGGACCAGTCATAGGTTGCGGAGACGCATATAAACCTATATCTGACTAAACTTGATATTTTCGGTTCGTAAAACTTTATGGCTGGTAATATCCCACAGCGTAGTTACTCAGCAGATACTAAAACTTTTCTTCGCGCTGCCCTAAATATACGGAAAGTCTCATCAGTGCAACCCTGCGGATTAGTGCATTCCTTCGTTGTATGATAAATTTCTTTTCCTTCTCATCATTGAATCGAGATGAAACGCGTTTTAATGCGTATGCGGATATTAGCTGCTCTTAACTTGCTCAATAAAAATAAGTTATTGGTATAAAACCTTTTCTCATTGATAAATATAATGCGCGTAATGCCTGTAATTTTCATTTGTATCATATTCCAGTTCCGGATTCGCCCCCCCATACGTTCCGATACAAAAATTCTTATGACTCTTGAAAGAATTTGAAAAAATTTTTCCGTGTACGGGACTTGTACGAGTACAACTCTGATACTGATACGTCTTCTATATGTCTTCTTGTGCTTTTTCTCATGCTACACATTTGTAAATGGAAATCTGCAGCCATGCATATTATGATTTTACGTTAACTTTTATCCTTTTATCCTTAAATCTTTTAATTTCGTTGTCCATGATTTTTAAACTTCCGTGATAAGTGAAAATAATTAGCTATATCTTACGTCGATATATGCAATATTTAATGTATGCAACATTTAATTTTGCAGGAATGCTAACGATACGTAAATATCATGAATTAATCGATAAACCGATTTCGCGATAATCATTATTTTATTATTAACGTATATTTTTTATACATCTATACATTTCATTCGATTCGTTGGATCCGTACTATTATTGCGTAACGTTTCCAATTGATTCCGCGGATAACTAATTACCACGAATCGGTAACCGTTCTCGAATTCCTATTTTATCCACGGATGATTCCTCTCTCGCTCGTGTCCCGCGCGTGCGCGGGTAGTTAGTAAAGTTCCTGTTAGATGGCTCTGTCACGCTAATGTGTTTTTATAATTTTGGCACAAAAGAATAATCAAGATATCTCTCTTTTCCAAGCGACGATCACTCGTAATCTCTCTTTACTTGTCCTTTTCAGTTTTCCCCGATCCTTTATGGACAATAGGTATCTTTGCACGTACGAACAAAGTAATATCGAAACACGAAACACAAAGGTGTTGTTCGAAAACAATCATCGCGGTCAATGCGCGTATACGCGCATTCGGCAATGCGTATCTATGCGTTGCGTACGAACGATCACGAAATATCGATGTGAACGGCAATCGCGACAAGTCTGACTTTATTTGTCTCTTGACAAATCTCGACATATCTCGCTATGCCGGTGAGCATTCCGCTGATCTCGCTTAATCTCGATATGCTGATCGTTCGCGAAAGCTTGAGATGCATTACGCGTGCTACGCGGTGCGCCATCGATTCTGAAAATTGTGATTGGGATAAAAGATCGCAGAAACGGAACCAAATGCTGATATAGAGGGGCAGAAGTAAGTACACATCTTGTACACGCGCTGCAACACTGCAACGTTGATTGCGACGTTGTACATGCGGATGCGTCTTCTTTCGTGTAACGCGATACAATAGAAATCTATATCAAGTCTATCCATCCAAGGAAGCTGTTACACCGTTGTGCCCTTATTTTCAGACATTATTGTCAGACATTATCTGCCGTAGCCGAGGAGAGAGATATGGAAGAAGAGGACTCGGTCAGAGGACTGCGCATCAGTGCTCAGCGCGTAAGTAGAGATTTGACGTGACAATAATTTTTAATGTTTGCATCCGTTTATTCACTCATGCAAAGGAAGATGCTAAGGTTAGGTTCAGATAGATATTGACAAGACATCATACACCTGCACGCGAGTTGCTACACTGATCGTCATGACCTTGTAATGAATTATCGAAAGAAGTAACGATAGCAACATAAGCAAAAACATATTCCTCGGTTGTTGCTTGCTCGCGTACGAAGCGTACGCATACATCGACCGCGCGTAATGTATTCGCATGTCCGACACTTGACGCTTTATTCAGACGCTTCATCCGCCGCGGGACACGGCATTTCGGCAGGGCGCACAAAAAGCGACGAGAGAAATGATGAAAGATGCATCGCGCGTGTGCGTTTGCTCGTACACCGCGATAATCAGTCGAGCAAACAACGGGCGAGTCGTCTTCGGCGACGGCCGTCGGATCTCGAAGGACTCGGCTGTCTCGCGCGACTATGACGATCAGTTTCTCGCGAGCGGCATGTCAAACCGCATTGCGTTTGTATATCTTTTCGTGGAACATGGAGGGAACGGATTCCGTCAGTCAACGGTTCGTTGTCTCGAGGTGACTCCTCTCCATGTGTCCGCCGAGGCTGCAAAGGGAGGATAGATGGCAAAAAGTTGTGGGAATTGTGCGTTCGTCGTGGGACGAAGGATTATGGGGAGCGGGATCATTCGTCGGTATCGTGGCTGGAATATCGAGGTGAACGGTACGCGTCCGCGCGACGAAGCTCCGATGTTGCCGATCCGACGTTGTCGTCGTCGCTCGTCCGCGCCGATTTAGGCGTCATTTGCAACGCAATAGAGGGCAGATCGCGCGAGAAACGTGCAGGAGACTGTGCCTCGACGCGCGGCCTCACAACTAGAAGCTGGATGAGTGAATTATTCTCCGATGTCCAATGTCCGGGACATACAGATCTAGAATCCATCCGATTCTAGTCGCTCGCTTCTGCCCGCATTCGCGTCCCGCGGGAAACCCCCGCAATCCCGCCGCGTCGACGAATGCAGATGATGGTGCTCGCTTGCGATGACTTATTCACCGATTATTTACCGATTCACCGTATCCCCGCATTACTGCACAAAACTGCCGACCAGGTATAGCGGGGCTGACTCCCTGCTGACAAATCGGGACGACTCGCTTTGCGACAACGCAATCGCGAGTCGCGTAGCAAGTCGCACCACCAGCGAGAGAGAGAGAGAGAGAGAGACAGGAACGCCAAAGTGGGAGAACGCGAGAGGTGAGCGCACGTTGTTTTTATAATACACGTTAAATAACTTTATGGCGGCCCAAGTATCGTAGCAAATTGATTTCGTAACGACAATCAGGGAATTAATACACGATAAAAGTATCATGGCGGCAATTAAGCCGGGCTCTTGCTTAACTGTGAACCGCGCTCCCGCGCGCGTTTCAGTCGCTCCTCGGAGCGCGGTATGAATGATACATAAAGCGGAGCGATGTGCTCGAGCAGTATCGTCACGGATATCGCATTGCGCCGGGCGCAATTTCTCTTTCAAACGCCAAAGCGTCCCCGTGACACTCGAAAAGGAGGGTGGGAGGGCGGGTCAGGGGAGGGGAGGGGAGGGGAGGGGAGCTGCGAGGCACACGTAAAATTCTGTCGCTCTGTGATTCGGCGTAACTCGAAGTCGCGGCCAACTTAAAACTGAAACGCGCTGTTCTCGATTCCCGCGCGCTCGATATGTCGATGCGCGTTCGATATCGAGGCGGCAATTGGCCAGTAATCGGAATTGCGTTCGCGGGGGTGAAGTGTGAGTTATGTTCGTGCTTATTATGATATTAGATCATTGAGAGAATAGAGCTAGCCGGGAGAGACGGTGCCGCGTTTCGCGCGCCTATGTTTGTGTACACAATTATTAAGTGCTTACATTTATGCCTGTCATAATTGGCTTCGTTAAATGAAGAGAGTGACCGAGGAATTAGCTTGCCGGTAATAACGCGGCTATTTATTAACACGTGAAACGAGACGCCACGTACTTGACGAACGAACTTGCGCTCGCAGCTCCCGAAGCAGATTTCTTCTTCGACTCGCGCGGGCTTCGCGGGCTTTTTTCCTCTCGGAATCAATGTCGAGGCAAAACTCGGAGAATTCGCATCCCCATTCCGCGAATTGATTTTTTACATCTACTTGTATCTATTTTCGATTTTTATATTTACTCTGATATTCTTTCAAAAAGGGTATTCCCCTTTTTGTCGGATACGCCCGGGAATTGGAAGCGCCTCTCGCGTCGCACGGAAGGAAACGCAGTTTCCTGCGGTTTATTTCTTGGCATCTTGGATTTATTTTGTTGTATCTTTACGGTAAAAGATTCGCCGACCATCCACGTTGTCCCTTTTCCGGGACAATCGTCATTTCATCAGCAGCAGAGCTTCCTCCACCAGCAAGACCAGAGCAAGGAGGGCTGCTCTTGATTTAGAAACGGGAGTTTTTCCTTTTTTCAAATCAGTCAAATGGTTGATCATTATTCATTAATGGGCCGCAAGTTCCTAATTCTAGTCGGATAATTCTACTTATAGATGAGCCTGGTATTCCTCAGCTCAGAAAGAAAAGATAAAATATAATATTCCGATATCCGATATTGTGGTTAGTTGAATCTAAAATCATTTAGACATATAATTATTGAGAAGGGAGGAGGAGGGGAGGGCGGGGGGGGGGGGCAAATGTTATGTCTGTACTAAAAGTAGTAGACTTAAATTTCTAACGTTAAATTTATTATTTCGAATAAAATATCAAATTGCAGGTTTAAAGATGCGTCGATAATTGATTTTAACTAAATTTTAACTAAATTTTATGTTAGATATAAATCAATAATTTGAGGGAGGATCATGGAGAGCAAGGATAAATCGGGATGGCATTTTTAGCGAGAGAGATTATTATATGCCTCGCGCATATCTGCGCTAAATAAATTTCGACCTCTGTTCTAATAATTTCCAACTTATTTAACCGGACATGACGTTTTACAATTTAAATCGTCGCCTTTAATTAGACGGAACATATCTGCATATCTCACGTTGCATGTAATTTTAATATTTTAGTTTGCGAGTAGAATATTTTAGTTTTAGTTTACTAGTCTTTGTGAAATTGAGCGTGTCTGTAGTTTTAGAGAGAGAATTATCAGCGAAAGGATTATAGATTATAGAGCGGAAGAGAGAATTTGCAATTGTTTGCAAGGAAATTTGCAAAGCTTGGCCGACGAGATGACGCGGACTTAATTTTGACGTGAAGGAGAGCGATCTCTCGATCTTCTGTAATCTTTGATGTTCCACGCATTCCTGATGCATGGAACGAGCGTCCGAAAATGGATGTTGCCGCAACCGTGGGAGGCATTTCGGCATGTGGAAAAAGACGATGGCAGCTCGCGGGGCAGCTCCATCCAAAGAGGTAGATTTACTATCGGAGAGATTTCATTCCTCTGGGGTTTAGGTTTTCTTGGCAATCCCATTACGGAAGTCAAATGTGATTTAGGATCTTGGCCTTATACCGTGCACCGGCCTAGCCATAGGCTCGGCACGGCCATGGTGTACACCATAGGCGTTTCGTATCTCTTCGGGATAGATACCAACCGCCGTGCTCCCTGAGGTTTCACAGCCAGCCATAGTCATGGGCGTTTCCAGATGCGTAGCGAGAATTAACTTCTCGAAGGCTTTCCTGATCGATATTCCTAGAGCGACATTCCGAGTGAGACAGAGAGAGAGAGAGAGAGAGAGAGAG
>JAHMML010000049.1:129111-192664 GCA_020341155.1 Eciton burchellii
GAGAGAGAGAGAGAGAGAGAGAGAGAGAGAGAGAGAGAGAGAGAGAGAGAGAGAGAGAGAGAGAGAGAGAGAGAGAGAGAGAGAACAGCAGTCGCGGCAGTCGTACATTTACATAAAAATGGCCGTCGATCCGATGCTCCATTAAACATGGAAATTTAATGCGCGTAGTAAGTCAGCCGTTTAATGACGCGCAATGTAATTTATATTCGTTGCAAATTACTCTCGCATCGACATAACTTACATTTGTTATAAAGCGTATCGCTTGATTCAATTATCTGGAATAGCATTGCGCATTAATCAAGATGTATCCGAGTGCGCGGTCTCAGCGTGAGAAAGGTTACGAGAAAGGGAACGATCGGGGAATTGGAAAAATCACCCGAACCCGACCTGTCCATGTGTGACTTATCATCGCTCTGTACACGGCTCTGTATTTCATTCCGATCTTGGGACACGCTCTGCCGACACTCGAGATGCCGTCAAGTTGCAGGTTCGAGTCTCGCTCTTATCCGCATTTGCTATACCGGTTATTATGTAGACGATAATGGTCGCCGCATAAATATTCACGCCGGTGATGCCCATAAATGCTACCGTCGCCGCGTGCTGCATGGTATATTCGATATATGGACAACATGCGTATCGGCATTAGCGTTGACTATGTAATTCATCATCTTGGATCAGCGTCAAATGCTTGATCCTGCTGAGCAAGCGGGACTATTAATCACGCGTTCCGACGTGAGGCACTTCGATTCGCTATCGAGTGGTTAGTTCTTGCTGATTGGTGTATATGATTTATATCTTTAATCTAGAAATAGATGGATTGGTTTCACTTACCGTGAATTCACGGGACTGCGAGTCCATCCAATGCTCCTCCCGAAGAATTCATCTTGTTCATCGGATGTTCGCCTCTCGATTCAAATATCCGCCCCCTCATATCCCATCCCCGTTTCGCGATATTCGCCTTTCCTTTCTCGCTTCGTTCTTTCTGCCTCGCGATCCGATGATCCAATCTCTCTGCAGCTGGATATCGGAAACGTGATCGGAACTGTTTTCGTGTATCGAGGCAAATCGTCGCGAGGGGTCCACTTACACAATTATCTGCTCGCGGAATCTCTACGGCGGTCGGCTCGCTCGCTGTTTTACTGCCGCCTTCTCTCTGTCTCTGTCCCTCTGCCTTTTGCCTCTGCCTCTTCCCTTTTAGCTTTTTTTAGCTTTTTGTTTCCAAGCTACTCTTTTTAAGGCTTTCCTTCGGGGCTCTTTTTTTCTTTCACGCAGCCTTTCGCCTGCCCCCTTTCGTCCGTATCCTCGCGACTTGTTGCGGTTGTTGCAGCCTCTTTTTCTCCGCCTCATCCGCCTGATCCGCCTGATCCGCCCGTCCCCCATTTTCCCTTCGACATGCTAGCCATGTCGTCCGAGGATATCAAAAACGGCGGCGATCGTAACAGGTTCGAATTCGACCGACTGATCCATATGAACGGATCAAAATATCACGAAGCTTCGAAGAGCTGTGCGTTTAAATCGGCCGTGATGTCTCGCAGGCAGATTTTCATGTTGATGTTAACGTATAAAATTAATTACACGATTTGACACGAGTCACATTACCAACGAACGATCGATGTAAGAGTGTCGGGAGGATATCACGTTTCTCGCATGCAAATGGGAAATTATCTCGTCACGTAAATTCAATCGTAATATATCTTTGTGTAACGACAAGGGCTACATTTCTGTGAAGAATAATTTGTAATAGGAGGATTGGAAAATTTTGATCCTTCTCTGCTAAAAGAAAACAAAAAAAGAAAAAAGAGAAAAGAAAACAGGGAAGAGAAGAAAGAAAAGAAAAAGAAAAGGAAATGCTCCCGCTTATTCCGCAAGTCAAAATTATATTTTGCATAATAGTTATAAACTAAGATAACAAGCGTAAAATATTTCCTTGCCGCAACATAACGAGGAAGATACAAGTAAGAAGCGTTATGATCAGGCACCTTGGCCATAAGTGTAACAAGCCATGAAACGTAACAAATTTCGAATTATGCGACATTTATGCGGCGTTCAAACGCAATGGCTTTCCGGGCCTTATCCAGGCATATATTTAAGAATTCTTTGCGATGATCGATTTCTCCTCGTAAGTAAAATTCTTGTAGCGAGAATTTTATATCTTTGCATAAAAATAAATAAAAAGTTTTTATCGTAGAACCAGGAGGAAACCGATAGACGAGATAGTATAAAGATCGTTCACAATTGTTCAGCAAAATATTCCACTATTGATTCGCGTGTCCAAAATAGCCATAATTTTGTCATAATTGAATTTTTAGACTGATTCTGGAATGTTTAACGCTTAATGATATTTTGTCGACGAAAAATACCATTTCCTCGAGCTCCGCGGCCATTAAAACCGGTGTCACACTGGACCAGAGAGTGATTTGTGTTCTTGATAGAAACTAGTTTCAAGCTTTTTGTCATGGCAACTAAAACGGTGAAGAGACCGGGTTTTTCTTCTTTTATTCCTCACTAGCTTTTTAGCTCTGATCTTTGTGAGCGAAAATGGCGGACTACGTACAAATTAGCCGAGTACAATCCATCCGAAATTTTAGTTTACGCTTGACAGGTACGTTTCCCAAGCTGTAACTTGATTAAATTGATTAAATGACATTATTCAACGAATAAAAGTTGTCAAAAAGATGCGCATTCGTGAGATGTATTATTATTCTTACACAGATATATAATAGAGAGATAGTATTCTTTGTATACAATCATATCTGATTATGATTATGAATCTGTCTGTCGAGTAAATAATGTCCGAATTATTATAATCACTTCCTGGATGGAAATAATTTTCAAATCTGTTTCTCGAAACGGAGATTCTCCGGAGGTTATTGATTTTATTTGCCTTTTTGAGCAACGTTCCGGACTCGCGAGATGTGGCGGCTAAAACGCTGTCTAAGAGTGAACCACGTTGGCTCGTATTTCGAAGCATGCTAGCGTGGAGCAGAGTGGACAGTCGTAAATACGCGTGTAAATATATAGCGGCTGTTACGTTGGCCGCTGTAAAATCGTAGTATGTAGCCAACGTTAAATGTTCGAATCCTTACGGGGGATTTGTGACTACAATGAATCTTATTTTGCACAGCGTGTGATGTTAATCCGATTACGACCAGCAATCTTTTCGAATATATGATGAAGCGTATACTAGGGAAAAAAAAAATCATACGAGCGATATCGTTAAGTAGAAAAGATAATGGCTTTTGTTTACTAGCGTCAAATTTATTAGTCAAATATAAAAGTTATTCCCGTTATAACGGAATATAACTGTGACAGACGCACGTGTGACATTTAAATTTAATAATTTAGCTCTAATAATTTAGTAATTAAATGACACATAGTTTCTCTCTTGGATCTTGGAATACGTGTAAACACGCGTATTTAATTCGGGCACGTTCGGTTCAGTTTCCCGAAAAGAGTTACTTCGATAAGGCTCTTTGACCGCGCTTTTTCTGCTGACCCTTTTGAAAGTAAGTGAAACTATTTTGACCGCTGAGAAAAATCGGAACACATTTAGCGAAAAAGGAGAACACGGAAGTGCCAGGTCTGAACCAAAAAGTTCTACCAGAAAGGTCAAGCCAGGAAAAAAAAAAAAGAAAGAGAAAAAAGAAAAGGAAAAAAGAGAAAAAGAAAACGGTTTTATGTCGGCCATTCGAAATGAAATCCCTGACAATAAAATAATTAAGGTCAGGAGGGTCCCTTTAGCTTCCTATTTTAGCTTCCACCAGTAGATTCCTTTCCTCAAATGCCGATTGCTTTTTTTCAACTTACTTAAACCCTTGCGTAAACCCTTTCGGATTGCTTCCGAAAATTGCTTCAACTCACCTTAGAGCCTTAGAATGCGGGAGAAACTTTTTCAATGAAGAGAATTGAATCGTCAAGCGAGCCTTGACTCATATCTCGATTAATTAATTAGATCAAATGATCAATCGGCATCGATTGAAATTGAGAGAGAAGATTTCACTACCTATACACACCTGACTGACATATCTAGATAACCAAGTTTCCTGATTTGAATCTATTTATATCTCTCATTAGTATCTCTCATACTAATAATACTGCGCGCAAAAAATTATGATTATAACAATAAAGTAATAATTATCCCGGACAACTCGCAAAACCGGCTTGATTATATACCGAACCGAACATGACCTGGGCTAATGAATGGCAAGCACAATAAGAGCAAATTACTCGTATTTATATTAAAAATTAATAATGCCACGTTGCAGGCAGCTTACGCGGATGTAAATGAACATCCTAAGATTGCATCGTTTGCCTCGCTTTTCGCACGGCTCATTTGCGTCGTTGCGATTTACTTTCGGGTAAATTTGTCGCATCACGTTATTATTCTACCGTGCAACTCGGTGTAATACCGCGTAATTTAACAAGCCGCGAAGCGGCCAAGAATTAAGGGCAGATCTACAATTATAATTGCGATCGATTTCTTCGCGGAAGAAATCGTCCTTCCTGAAGCGAGCTCGTTCGAGCTCGGTCATTTGATGGGCAATAGATACTGGATGACCATTCGACCATTCCGTCATCCAATGCTGAATAAACGCATTCTCTCTCTCTCTCTCTCTCTCTCTCTCTCTCTCTCTCTCTCTCTCTCTCTCTTTTTCTTCCCTGTCTCCCTGTATCGAGTTTTAATTGCATCAGAAATCTCTCACGTATTACATCACGACTAAATAGAAATAATCATTTGGTAAATGACAATCGGCGCGAAACAAGTGTCCGCGTGCATGTACGAAATAAATCTTTTCAACGCGAACGGACAGTAAGAATTATATATTATGTGACGTAATTTCTTTTTTCTTTTGGCTTTTTTTTGGCTTCTGGTAGAAAGGTTTTTGGTTCAGACCCGGCACTTCCGTGTTCTCCTTTGCTCGCTAAATGTGTTCCGATTTTTCTCAGCGGTCAAAATAGTTTCACTTACTTTCAAAAGGGTCAGCAGAAAAAGCGCGGTCAGAGAATCTTATCGAAATAACTCTTTTCGGGAAACTGAACCGAATTAAATCGCGTATCCCAACATGTGTAACAGATCTGTCTTAACAGATCGTACGTAATCGTATGTAACGATAGGGTGACGTTACACGTCGTCGTTGTGGAATGCTCCGGAATGGTTAATCTGAAATGACAAAATGATTGATTCAGCTGTCGGTGAAGCGTGCGAAGACGTGCGCTATGAATCCGTAAAAACCCGAGTAAAGCTCAGGTCGCTCATGAAAGGCATTGACGTACGCTGTTCCGTGATCGCGATCGAGACGATTGCGATCGAGACCGAGTGAGCGAGTGAGCAAGTAAGGAAAAGCGGTAGTTCTCGGGGGAGACATAGATACGTGTGGATATACATGACGGCGCTCGGAGTGCTGCATTTAAAAGAATTTATGGCGTCAACAAAAATAATCGTTTAACATGGGAGAGGAAGGAAGAGAGAGGGAAAGAGAGACAGACGCACGCGTTTGTTCGGCTGGTCGAACGGTCATCCGGTGTCTATTGCCCATCAAATGACCAATCGAACGAGCCCGCTCTTCGGGAAGACCGAAGACTTCCGTGAAGAAGTCACACCGATCGTCGTTACGATTGTAGATCCGCGCCTAATCCTTTCTTCGCGAGCAACGTCGAGTTACGCGCTGTTATCGGTGCTCACACATAACTAGCTTCGAATCGTAACAAGTGCGGCGAATAATGGAAAATAACGAACGTACGTGCTCACAAAAGTGAGCAATATCGAGATAATCTCGAATTTCTATGTGTGTCACACAGTGATATTCCACTTCCGTTTTCTGTCCTCCTTCTTTCGTAGATTTAGAAGCCCGCAGTACGCGGATTGTCATTGTCACACGTTTATCTTTGCAAGTTCATATTCGGCAAGTGAGGAACACAAAGTGAGGAAGGGACAAGGTTCAAGGTGTATAAAAAATTGTGGTATCCTGTTCAAGATCAAGGAGTAACTATAATCGTGACTATAAGAGAAAGCTGTTTGATATGCACAGGCACAGTGCTGGTTTCAATTTCATCATTTCGCAGTCATCAACAAAGGACTGCGACAATGGTTACCAAGTACAAACGGCGAAAGTATCACTCGAGGGATCAGAGTCGCGAGAATGTCTCTCTGAAATTCCGCACGCATTCTCGCAATCTCCGTATTTTAGTAGCGGAGACACACGACAGCTTGCGATAAGGACACTAAGGTATTGCATATTACTTTTATGTATTGATATATAAATTATTATACGTCAGCTTTAAATTAATGAGGCTTAGGTATCTGATAGAAATATATCTGATAGAAAAACTGCGATAATTGTAACGCTCGTAATGTTTGAAAGTTTTTGAAATTTCATAAAGTCCTTTTCCTCATTCCTTATTTCATTACTTCAAATTTAGAGCGTGATGCACGCGAATATTGAGCAGAATAGATTGCAGCAGTTTGTCAATCAATCCGTCAATTCTCACAGCAAATATGAAAATTTATTTCATGTGTAGACCTCGATTTGTACTTAATATTTCACATTTTCACTGTTATACAGTTAAACAATTTTCTAAAATTGCATAATGGCGACCGTCTATTGACCGTTATCTTCGTTCCTCATTTTAGATTATTTTGCAGCGCATTTGTTCATTTTGATAACCAACGGGCTAAGATAATAATACTTTATCTTTTATGCCATTATTTTACGACAGCTATATTTTGCGTCGCTTAGATTTTAGAAAACTATAAATCATACAAGCTATGCTCAATATTTTTTAAATATTTTCTTCAAACTAGGAAAGCCTTTAAGAAATTTATATAAAACGCACGTGAGATGTAAATGCGATGGAGACTGCATGCACGATATATGCACACAATGCATCATAGACATAACGTTTACGTTCGCACGCGCGAAAAAATTCTGTGGAATATATAAATAATTATCTAATTATCGCGTGAAACGCGTAACGTTTAAACATAATCTTAACTTTAAAAAGGCATTATAAATTAATATTATTAATAGCTGCTCCGCTTGTTAGATCGAAATGTATCTCGTTTAATAATAATCTGAAATGAGATATTAAAATGTCAAAGGCATCTATTTCAAGAACATCGTCCATCATTGAAAAAAAAAAAATGGACGCGTTTAAAGGTAAAATTTGTTCGATGAAGAGGAAATTCAAGTCACACTTTTGTACGGCACGCACGGCTTTCCTCTGAGAAATGCCATAGACGTATAATACAGCACGCACGAGTAAACATTTTCATCTACCGAAATTTATGGACAGAAACGGAAATGAAGGGGACCATACAGACCATGTCTGTATTAGAGATATAAAATATATTTTAGTACTTCTCATGGAAATTCATGTGCTCTGTTTCCAAGTGTGCGTCATTATCTGGATGCACTCCCGACTTTTCATCTAATCTTCATCTGTTTCGAGCGTTTCCCTTTTCTCCCTTTCCTCTGTTTCCTCTATCGTCATCTTCCCTCGCGATTGATCTGCGCCCTTAAATATACGAGTTCCACCTCTCTATCATATCTCTATCATATCTCTCGGATAAAATAATTCTGTGTTCCATCGCATATTGTTTTTCGTTAAACGTTAAATATTCGCTCGATCAAGGAGCTTTCACTTGCGGCACTATATTTTCACGGGAAATTAATCGTTAGCAATAAGAGAAGGATGTCATCTGTCATCACTAACTTGGAATATAGGTAAGAATGCGGTGGGAATGAATAAGAAGAGGAGACATTGTCGAGACAAACGTCTCGCGAATGACAAGCGACAACCTCTGTTCAATTTACGTTATAATGAAACATCTCTCAGCGAGAGATTACGTTATTCTTTGTTCTTTTGTAAAGAATATAGAAATATTATAAAAATATATTTATATCGGATCTAATTGAGATCATCGATTCTCTTTCACACGAATAATAATGGTAAAGGAAAAAGAGGGTACACTTCAACTTGTAACTATAAAAGCAGGCCTCGAGTATAATAAACACGTTGAGTCGTTGATGGTATCGCTAATAGGATCATTCTGTTAGCTTGGAAACGAACCGTCGTTGCCGTCGAACGCGCGCAAATATGACTTTTGCGTATTTTTCATGAATTTATAATTTCATGATTCAATCAGAAGCAGGCAATCGAGAATTTATCGTGGTCATTTATGATGCAGATGAAATATTTACTTGCAATTTAATAAAGACAGGATTTTAAGACAGTATTAAAGTCGGTATCACTCGACTTTGTTACTTTGTTGCATAACGTTTGTTGTGTAATATAATGTTTATGGCGTTTAATATTTCCAAGACTCGCCACAGTTGAGTCTAGCTGTGACGTCTTCAACGAACTAAACTAAAAAATGATCAGCATTAACTGCAAAGATAATATAGTGCGTGTTACGTTGATTGGATCATATATATCGATTAAACTATAGCATACATTCGAAGGTTAATGCGATATATCGCGAAGCATTTGCCGAAGCACTTTCACGGCCACGTTGTATGTTTATAGAGAGTAAATATTTAAATATGACGTTTCCAGCACGTAATGGCACGTATATCTCGTAAGAATTTTATACGCTACATGCGTTACAGCGTTCTCTATAATGAAGTATTCAGTAAATTATTTCGCATAAATTATGACGCGAAGATAAGTGATTCATTTGAGGGATATCAATTTCGGGATAGGGGATAGCCAAGTCGCAATATAAAGAGTAATGCGTAGGACGTCCGACAGGAGCAAAGAAACAAAAGAATTCTATCTACCCCGAAGTAATAAAATATTTATAAAAATCGGATGCCGAGAAACCTTACCTTACCTTACCGATAACCGCGAACAGTCGAAAAGGGAAGAAGAGAAACAAAGAAGAGAAATTGCAACTTGCAGCTATTCACTGTTGGCGGTTAAGTGTTATTATAAGCGTCGTGATCTGTACGGACATTGCGGACCCTCTGAAAAGGCACATATAGACGGCTCCTCTGCTCGTATACTCAGCAATGATTTCATGTTTACGCCCTGGCTGTCTACGTTGGCAACATTCTGAAAATGCTGATGGCAGAAAGGTAGAAAATATGTCTCAGCAGAGAAAGAGATGGAGAGGGAGAGGGAGAGGGAGGGGGAGAGGGAGGGGGAGGGGAGAAGGAGGAGAGAGGAGAAGAGGAAGCAGAGAGAGAGAGAGAGAGAGAGAGAGAGAGAGAGTGGAAAAGGAAGCAAGAAGTGCTAGCATAAAGAGAAAAAAAGAAAATACAGACGAACAAAAAGAGAGCCAGATAAGAGAAGATGAAAGTGAAAGACGAAGGTGGCGGCCGATAGTGAGCGGAATAGGGTGGGATGTAGAGGCAGAGGGAGGTTTTATTTTATTTTAATGGCGTTGTAAGCTCGACTGCGCACACACCGAAGCTACTAAGGCTCTGCCGTTCAGAATCCTCGGTCTAACATGACTATACAGGATTTCGTCTCATCCTTTATTCATGAAAGATTCTTTTTATCCTTCTTTTCCTCTATCTTTCATCCGTGAAGAAGAATCCTGCATAAGAAAACAACAGCCTTTTAAAAGCTAAGCTATTCGTAATAATATAGGGAATTTAAATTTTGTTGATTAATAACAATCAAGAAAATTATCTAGGGAGTTACAGTATCGAAAAATGTCCATGTGTCTGTACGAGATGATTATATCTCGTACAGAAATTTTTCGCGATGTAGCTATCGAACTTTTCGATTCATTGCATGTGTCAGATTAGTGTTGTAACACAGCAAGTGTTCCCGTAGCAATAAACTACTGAAAGTATTTCTCACGCGTGAACGGGACTTTATCGATTATTCATGAATCGATATACATCTTTGGATCACATCGCGATCCGAATACCGTTTAAGACGACGAATGAATGAATCATGCATGCTTAAAAAGTTATTTTTCAGATACGTTATCGTTATATACACCGACACCCTTACTTCGGTTGCGGAGGAGTTAGAGTTGCAATAAGCGGCCGTTTATGAGATCTTAAACAAGACGCGAAGAGAGGGAATACTGTGAATACAGCTTTACGTCGGAAAATTATCGAACGATGAAATATCGCTTCGCGTATTCTATTCTGCTCGTCGTTTTCGGGGAGGGGAAAAAAAAAAAAAAAAAGAGAGAAAAGGAAGGAGAAATCGGCTAACGATTTCACGTTTCGAGGATCGCATTTGAGAGAGTCTGCGGACTCATCAGCAGTCATCATCGGATTGGATGTTCCCGTTCCCTGAAAATAATTGAAACGATCGAACGGAATTACGTGTCTCGCATACGCGATCCAAATTGAATTGATTTCTCAGCGCGCATCCATTTTCCCCGGATTGTTAAGTTCGAATAACGTGGGGATATACGATGGTAGGATATACGACAACGTGCGCAACCTCGATGGTGTTGGAGCGACTGTCATGTCGTTATTTATGCTGCGCGACTCGCAATCCACCCTCCGACGACAGCCAACGGCATAAATCCCTCGTGTCCCATCTCTGCGGAACGTTTCCATCTCTCCCTTCTGCTTCCCTCCACCTATTCATCCTCTCTCTTCTCCTCTCTTTATCTATCGTTCTTCCTTTGCGTTTCTTTCTTGCTTCCTCCTCTTTCGCTCCTCTTCTTTCTCGATTTCTCCCCTAACTATCCAGCCAGGAGAGTCCTACGGACTCTTGTGTCCTTTTATATATATATATATGCATATATATATATATATATATATATATATATATATATATATATCCCCTACCCGGTATTCGCTTCTATCGTTCCACGGTCATGGTAGTGTCAGTCAAGAGTACCGGAGCGAGCATAACATCGACCCGACTCGGCCAGCCCCCGCCTACCACCACTACGAGCTCACGGCGCTGCATTGCCGTTGGTGGTTCACCGTGAACCGAAGGACGTGTGCGTATGTGCTAGTAGAAAAATTTATGGATGCTTCGAGGGTGATATCAATCGTTGTAATATTAATAAATTGGAGGACACGTTGCCCTCAAGCACTATGTCTCCAACTCTCGTTGGACGTCCTTGGAGATTTTTGGGACCATCCTCTGCGCAATTTTCGACTGGCATTATCATTATCGAACACTCGCGATTATTGTGGCAGAGAAATCGAGATAATGTCTCGTTGGTTCGTTCTTTCCGATTTCGCAACGCCGCTACGGTGTAACGAAACGAGTGCTTTACTCTGCGGCATGCTGTATTGTGCCACACTGACACTCATTGTTACACGAGAATATACGGATGCCTCGAACAATGTCTTCCTTTCTGCGCAATTTTTGTCGATAAGAACCTTTGCCTCGTCGTTCTGCCTCCCCATAGGCTGCTAATTAAACGCGTTGATGTCGCCGATAAACGTGGGAATGAGTATATGTCCGGAAATTATGAAGGGTCGGGCAAATCGTATAGCAGTATCGCGGGAATGGGATGAAATGATCGACAGAAGAGATAGAAATAAGGAGGAAGAGAGAGAGAGAGAGAGAGAGGGGAAGAAGAATATTCTGGAACACAGATAAGAATATATTGAGACAGGATTGTGAGATCGGCGAAGAATTGCGAGTACTGCGTACTGCCTGGCGGAAACTGCGAGCAAGACGAGCATCCTATGTTTCTTCAAGTTTTCCAATCGTGTGCACGATGATTCCAAAGCTGCTCGCTCGAGTCCCTCCTTCGAATAACAGAGCATTACAGACTCTCATCTCGTATCTCGATGATATTCCGCGACGAAAAGTCGCGATTGGCGCTTCTCTGATCAGACATCAGCGCTCACAGCGCTGGGTATGATCATCAAAGTGGAATTAGAGTTTTGTATAGACAGCATACAGCTACACGGTAGCAGTAATACCAACTGTGGTTAAAAATAATAAGCCTTAGGGAGGGGGTAACGGGGCTCGAGGAATAGGGGGTGACTGGCCGTGAAATTGAAAAAGTTGCCAAGGCCCTGGAACACCAAGAGTGTCGGCGTTGGCAGGAGGCGGCCATCGAGCTCTGTAATTTGCGTTCATAAAACCCCACGGAGGCTTAAGCTCAGGCTTGTCGAAGGGAATACCATTAGCCGGTCGTGAATTTATTTTCATTTAGTTACAAGAAAATTACGCGCCACGTTTATATCTTAGCTTACAGCGTTCTATATATTTAAAACGCAAGTGTCGATGTATATTTTATCGTTGCAACGGAAAGAGAATCACGCGCCTCTCTCATTGGTTCATCCGTTGCAATCATCCATATTTGGATGATTATGGAGAAATTGGCCATGGCGCGCGGTGAGATACTGCCAGCAACGTGCGGCTAAGATGTCGGATATTTCGTCCGTTCAAAGCTCGCTCTGCTGTCATCATACGAACATACGGCTGATTATTCTTCGACAAGTTATTGCAACTAGAAAGAGATCCTGCATCCTGCGCGCCGTCTAGAACGGCGCTTTGCGCAGAATTTCTCGCCAGAGTTTTTCATAGTTTTTCACAGATTGGACGATTTTGCATGGAGAGTAGCTTTCTAGTCTGTTCCGTGCTATTTATTTCCGCGCGACATGAAGAATTTAAGGCATGTCGAAGCGCGCACGTAACGTTCGCAGAAGGACGTGTACACGCTGACAAGTATATTTAGCCATTGGTCGCGGGCTTGATATTAGCGGTGGAAACCATGAATATCGCGAGAGGGAGTCACGGAGGGGACATATCTAGGGGGAGGTATCTATTGCGTCAACTTCCTGTAGATGGAAGGGATGAATTTGCGCTGCGACGTCCGCGCAGGGGTGCAACGACGCCGACGCAGAATCCGCGGGAATCCGGAACCGCGATCGGAATGCCCGCACCCCATTTTGATTCGCCTCGAAGGTTTGAGGATGCGTTTACTCAGCACTGCTCGTCGGGTCCATATCTATCGACGATCACGGCGGTAGTCGCGGCGTCATCAATCGAGTTTCCGTTTACTGCGATCTCTTTTGTTCCCCGTCGCGTTCGCCGTCACTTTCACGAGCGGGCTCCGTTCTTGTTTGTTGCGGCTGAAATCCTGTCAGCGGCCTGCCTGCGATCCGCGTTTCCGAATGTTTCAGAGGTAAGTCGTCTCTGTCTGTACTCTCGACACTTTGCTCGCGTTTATCGCTTTGTCGGATATCGGAATTTATTTATCTTATGTTTCACGACCGATTCGATCACGAAGTGATCCGTCGAGAACGATTACACCTTCGTCGCGTTAATACGATAGATGTGACAAGATACGATAAACAGCAAAATTACGCCATTTTAAATCAAAGATTGCAATTTCATTTCTCTTAACGTTTCCTCGTTACCGCGCGACAACCGCTCAAAGTGGAACAGATAAAAGATAAAAACACTTATCTATTATCAATAAAATTATCATTTTGGCACGATGGACCGGTATTTGTACTTCGCTTTCTATCTACTTTGCTTTTTGCAACGACCTTCGCTTATAGTAGCTTCGTGTACATTTGAAGCTTAGTTATCGAGATCTATGTAATTTATTATCGATATGTATACCTCGATATATTTCCAACGATACAAAAGCCGTTGCTATTCACGTGGAACATTTGCGCAAGCGATAACGAAGGAACGAATAAACGAATAGAATATAAAGTATAACGAATGTAGAAAATTGTAAAAAATGGTGCCAGTTTACGTTTCATATATTTTATTGTCATTATCGAGGCTTTATTGCTGTAAATTAAGACATAAATTCGCGTCGACACGCGTTTTCCGTATAATCAACCGAACCGCGTTGTGCATCTCGTTTCGTTGAATTTTACATACGTAAAACGTGACTCGCGTAAAATATCATTAATTAATCATTTAAATATCACTTGGTAGCGTACAGTGTCTCAAAATTAACATGAGAATTAATGCTTAATGCTTATCATATCTCTAATTGCTCTCGTTTGCGAGACGTAAAATAAACGTATTTGCGATTTCGATAGCGTCATATAGCGACAACGATAACAAACAATTAGCTCTCGTATCGACTCGGCATTATCCAATTACATTTTCTGGCAAAAGATGTTTGTCGACAAGATGTGATCAATGGCTTTCATCTAAATTTTTGTCCTTTAACCTTAAATTTATCAAGTTTACACATTATTCCGTAATTGTTTGCACGACTGCAATCGCGATTATTGTAACTCGCGAGACAATTGCGAGAAGCAAAAGTATCGCGAGATGGTGGGTTTAAAAGATTAGATTCATATAGCGAGAGATAATGTTCATCTCGAAGATTGATTTTCATGGCTCTCATGGAGACAACATGGAGATAGTTGTGCGCATAAGATTTTCTTGCGAATCTCGAAGAAGACGTATGCCGATCTTTGATCTTTCGTGCTCGGGAGAAGTGTGTTTTCTTATTTATGTATTTTTGTATATTCATTATGTTGTCCTGTTCGCTGTTCGCGATCGCGAGTGATCGCGTTATCTTCTCCGTGTTCTCCCCGTGTCTTTCCGAGGGATTGCATTTTTGGAATAAATTTAAATACGTTGCCCTCTCTTAACATCACCTGGCAGTTGCCTCGCGGCAACTTTTACGGGGAGCGGCATGTGTATCAATTAGTAAAGGCGAAACAAGCGGCATGAGAAGGTAAAAAGTGATTCTGAAATTAGATAGAACCCTGTCACGTGTTCATCGCGATGACAGGTGGGCCTTAAAAAACAAAAGACTGGTGTATACGTGTTGATATTTTCCATTCGCCGTGAACTCGTGACCAGGCGGCATGTAACGGCAATAATGAAGTTGCACAGTTATGTTAATTGAGAAGTTAAACAGAAATAGGAGCATTAAACACGTTGTCCCGCGGCCTTTGTTGATACCCGACGATGCAGTTGATGCTCATTCGTTTACGCGACGAATGCGCGCAAAATCCTAACATCGTCCCTTAAATCAGCTTAATCCGCCCAACTGCTTCGTTTGATGCCTCGGAGCTTCGCTTGATTACTGAATTCTCAGAAGCGCGATTGATTCGTAGCACTTGGTGGTATGATATACTTACTTTCACCATCATCGCTCCATCGGTCCCCGTCTTACGTCAATCGCCAATATACAAATCACTTTCATCGTTTCTAGGGTCCCGCTAGAGTCTCGTCCGAGAGAGAATTCTCGCGCGAATTAGAGCAAAGGATAGAGGAAAGCACGTAAGAGCGATCGAGGCTCGCAAGCCATGAGCAAAGGAGCGAATTAAGGGATGATTATGTTTTAGCATAAGTTCGAGCGAGGCTCCGTCGTTGCAACGCGACATGACACATCCGACGCGGGTGTTTAATAGATCGTAAAGAACGTTTGAGTGTCACGATAAATATAACAACTCTTACGATGGATCCGTGTCTTGTGCTTCTATCGTTATCACTTCCCCAATATCAAATGGCAAAGCGAATACTCTCCTTTTTCACGTTAACCCTACATTTATTAATATTCGCTTTGTTAATATTCGCGTTTAATCTCACGTTCGTTATCCGGCATTATCCGGAGGAAAGTCCCGAAGTTTTAAGTGAACCTTAAATTTTCTAAATATAACGTGCCTAAATCTCTGTGCAATTTCTCTGTGCATCGTGTCCAGTGCCAGTTGCATTTTTCTGTACGCATACATTCTCATAGCTCGCGCTGCGATCCGCTTTACGCCGCTATCAGAAACAAATTTAGCTGATACTGTGGATAAGGCCTAATGGTTAAGTGCTCTTGCTATGCGTGCACATACAGAGTGTCCGATAAAGAATAGCCCGTGAGCGAATGGGGTTTGGTGAATTGTGAGGATCCTTGAAATTTAAAGTTTCCTTTAAATTTCCTTTATCGAGATTCCCTTGATCGAGATCATTACTGAGGATTGAGGATTTGCAAAGCAGACCGCGTCCGAGGCGGCAGTGCTCTAGCATTTCTTAGTAACGCGGCGAGGAGAAACGACACTGCGGCGTCGCCGCGATCTAGAGCGCTCTAGAGCGTTCTAGTTCTATCGGCTCCGCGCATTGCGGACGCGCCGCGAATCTTGATCAACCGATAACACTTCTATCGTTGCAGACATCGCAAAGCGGCGGCATGTAACGGGCAAGTCCCGCAAGTGCAAGTTTTAGGAGTTCAGACACGATAGCGGCTGTATCGTGCTTGGTAACGCATTCCGTAAACACGCGCTAAAGCCGAAACAACGCGTGCAGCTGGTAGCTGGTGTCCTCCCTTAATGCTTTCTAGCTCTAGCATCAGAGGAGCTTGCTCTGATTTTAGCAAATTTTAGCTTGACTTTTGTATTATCGCAAAGTATCAACGCAATCTTCAACGCGAACTACCGTTCTACCGCCACAAGCTGGTTAGATTATTGTACCGGACACCCTGTATAGAAACGCGGAATGCAACCTAGTGGGGCGAGAAGAGAGATGAGGAGAGTAGATGGCCAGATCCGGGGCTTTGGCTGGTCGCGAGGATCGATTCGTTGCTTCTCAGCGCGAGTGAACCGTCGAATCTGTCCTCCTGTATTTCTTTATTTTTCCTTTTACTTTTCCTCGCACGCGTGTCCTTCTTTTTCTACGCCTTGGAGCACTCCGTGCTCGCTAACAACCTGCTACACCGTCCGTGTTGATACCGTGTTAGACATTTTATTCTCTGTTGCGCTTTTCGGAATTCTACGATGAATTATTATCTAGAATTAGAAGACTTCTAGAATTATTATCATAAGTACGTGCGCCAATGTATCGTATGCGTATGCACTCTCTCTCGTTGATGATGCAATATTTTTGATTCCATTTCGACAGAGTTGAAGACCAAGTGAAGAGTTAAACAGTCGAGATCTAGCTGTCGAGCAAAAGGTTATGCGCGAAAAGAAATTTTCTCCGCGAGGAAACAGCTGTACTAATTTTCCATTTAGGTATGGTGGATAGGTACACACGGCTTGTAACATGATATAGAACTAGTTCGTATTTTATTTCGAGACTCCCCCGATCTCGAAGCCGAGGCGCGGAAGCATTCTTCTGTTCAGTTGGGGATGAAAGGAAACGAAAAAAGGGAGGCGAGGAGCTGTGTATTTTAATGGCGGTATGAAGAAATTTCAAAAGGAATAGGACATCTTCAAGGAGGGATATCCGTTATTGGCCATATTGGATTTCTATTAAGGTCAAAGAAAGAATTCAGATCTCACATAAGAATAAGAATTAGATGAACGCATCATTGAAGATGACTATATTATCCGTTTCTAAGTAGCAGTTGTATCGTACAATTCTAGCTACATTAAAAGAGTTAATAGTTGAGTCGGTTAAAGTATTAAAGTTGGTCAAAAGGAAATTATTATAGGAGGAGAGAATCTGCAGCTTCTTTTCCGCGGCGCGAGAGTCGCTTTGTCTCGCGATTGTATTGATATCTTTCTTCAACACCCGATATATTGCGGCATTCGAACCAAAATTTTTGGTTGGTGGGGGTTACTCGACAAGACGCGTCAGAGCAAAAGGTTGCTCTCGTCGGGTAGGGGAAAGCTGTGAACCGGGAGTGGTGTGGAGTACCGGACGTTCTTTTACCGTACCGCAGTTTACCAATGGTGGGGGTCGAACCGTATCGAGTGGCGTTCGAAAGGGGGGTCAGGAGGGTGGAGCGTGCAGTCTGCGCGGCGGAACGACCGGCTGAGTGCGCGGTACGTCCCATCCAGATATCATGAGCCTCATTTCACCAACGTGGTCCATTGTTATGTGCTCGAAAGGTACTGGCGGAGTACATTGTTGGCGGCACGCACGCGCGCACGACCTCCTTTGGTTGACCTACGTCGTCGATGTCGGCCTCACTGCTGTCGTAGCATGAAGCTTCGTACACTGAACGGCCATCGGCCTTTTTGAAGATTCCGTGCAAATTGCTCGGACCAGCTGTATCAATGGTCAACCTTCGCGGCGGGACACGGGGCGTTCATCTTTTCCTCCTTTCTTTCATTTTTCTCGATTTATCGGTCTAGTTGTTCGATCTTGGAAGACGATTTCGCTCATTCGCTCACCCGATTGGCATTCTCCTAAAGAGAATCTCGTAGTAATCAGTGGGAAACTTTCATGACATACTGCACGAAGTGACAATGTTGTAATGACTTGGTACTGACTTTGGTGATAGTGAGGATCAGCCAAACGATGAACGAACCTTTTGCATTTGTCATTTGAGGAGACGGAATAGTGAAAGTGAATGGAACACCTGTAGTGTTAACTCTTTAATGGCCTTAGTTTTTGATCGCTCGATCTCAAAGTCTCCATTGGAAGATTCCATACCAATACCTGGTCAGATTATCCGCTGAAACTCGCAAGGTACGATATGGAGTTATTTCTATATTCTATTTATATCGCTCATTGCCGTTATCGAGTCGAGATATCGGAGTGATCGGGGAAACGCAACTGGTAAAACTGGTCACGCAAAAAAATAAGATCCAAGGAATGTATCGACTATATCGACATCGAAAAATGAACGAAGCGCGTGCAATTTCCTCGCAATTTTTGCGATGCAAAAATATATATCCCAAGATTATCCTAAGAGTCTTGGGATAATATATTCCTGCGATGCATGCGTATGCACGTGTCACAATGTTGCATAATCGTGAAATGAAATGTCGCCGGGCTATTTGAAAATTTGAAAATATAATTATATATTATATGGAAATACTAATATTGGATTTAACACGTTTGAATGGAGAATCCGCGACTGGGAAGGTCGTGAAGAAATTGAGCTACGTGTCGGTCGGCATTTGTCTGTTAGACTTTTTCATTAGTTTGTTTGCGCTAAGAATTAGAGAGTAGTTCTAGAGACAGGATAGAGCCGCTATGTAAAGTGCTGTGGAATCTGTATGCCTAACGGTACGTACAATTTTCGGAATTGTGACACGTCTTTAAAGAAATTATTATACGAAGAAATATTTGCTTCCTAATAATATACTTTTTATATGCCTTAACCTTCTCCTCTTCGCTATCGATCACTGGACCTTTTGTTTGCATTCTGCATCGGGTCGTAAGGGTTGGAAGGATCTAGGTATGCCTCTTTAAATCTGTTTTAGAGTGCACGATATGTAAATAGCATGTAAATTACAGTTACGGATAAGAAGAGGAATAAAGCGAAAGCATGTATGATTTATATATATATATATATATATATATATATATATATATATATCGCATCGCGTTATTTATTCCATTATTGCATTATGCTTTCGGTTATTGGAGGTAAAAATTGTGTTACGACATACTCGATTGGTTACATTTGACATTTGACTCGACGATATTTGCGGCTGTAATATGTAACAGACTAGAGAATCGTACGAAAAATGCATAGTTGCATGCCATGTAAGAGTGTCGTAAAGTGTTTATTACCGATGGAATTGAAAATGTAATCTTGAAAACGATTATTTACAGTGTTACACGCTTACATTCCGACCAATGTAATTTGCAGTTTGTAAATTACATCGGCATCAACTCACCCTTTCTAGTTTTCAAAAGTGTATTTGATTTGAGCACATTTATGATCAAAGATCAAGAGATTACGCTAAATAAATATATCGAGTCTCTATTTCGACAATCTTTATCTTTGATTACAGGCAAATATGATGTAATGTTCGATATGACCGAGCGGATATATCGAAAATGTGCTTTGCTAACTTTTAAAGGACAATTCTCTTTTAATTTTCCAACACACGAGAACGCGCTAGAACGCGCATCGTTATTGTCTTCGTCGGGAGATGGTAGGTACATGAATCTGTGCGATTAAAATAGCCGTAAATGTTTCGCGCGACATCTCGGGCTCTAATTGTGCTCTCATTTATTAATATTCATTTCATGCTTGTTACTAAACTATCGACTTCCAAAGGTAGTCCGGATGACTAGTCTTGTTTTTCGCGATCATCTTCTTGCACATTTTAGTCACGCGAGGTGCATACATCTACTTAGCTTTCTAGTATCGATAATATATTTGTAGCTTCAATCTTCTATGGGGTCATTCACGAGGATTTAAAGTCAATAATCTTGTTACAACTCACTACCGTTCACTTTTAAGAGAATAGTATACATAACCTCGTGGTAAGAGACACGATAAACCTTAAGTGTCGGTTTGCACGGTAATTCCTTCCTCCGCAACCATTATGAACGGTCGTTATCACATTACCTATTGACCTTATGAACAGGTGAAAGATGATTCTTGTTTCTTGATTGTCGCAGTGAAACCTCATGCAGATTATAATGGACGAAATTAATCAGATCTTAATAATACGTAATATTCGATAACTTTTACCGATTTATCTTCAAATCTGTCGAACACACGCTGGATTCTATTTTAGCTGAATTAAAATTAATAAAACAATCTAAAATGTATCGCAGATTAGAATACCTGAAATTAATTAAATTGATTTTGTTCACGATTTGTGAATTGTGATTTTGTTTCTGTGCGATAATGATTATTATATGGTAGAAAAATTGACGTTTTTACTTAAATCTTATTATTATTTAATCGATATTTTATTTTCCATTAATTTATTTCCGAATTTTCGAAATCGATATATGAAAGGGACATCTTTGTATTATATTTAAAAATAATACGATTTATTATTTATTAGAAAAATTATTGTACAATTATTTTATATAAAAATTATTTTATATATATATATATATATATATATTAAGCGATGTAATTGATTAAAAGTTTTGATGTAAAAATATTATAAAATGCAATGTGAGTGCAACATACAATTATAATATCGAGAAAGATGAAATTGGCTGGAACAAATATAAACTATGAAATGCGAATTAAATTGAAAAAAGATTATAGATTGTAAAAGTTAATAACAATGCTACAGTTTGATAATATTTATACGCATTGATTACCGATCAATTTACGGATTAATATACGAAACAATGTACTATTTTATTTAATTCAACGCAATCTTTGCATTACTTTTCCAACAGCATACGTAGTATACCAAAGTAAAGTATAGCTTGCTCTCTATAGCGGCCATGTTGAAATTCATGATGGCCGCCTTGTGTTCCATAAGGTTTCGCCCCCGAGGGGAATGGTACCAATAGCGTTTGCGAAACTTTCATTCGTCATCCCTACTCTACTCGTAGTCCACTATTCCTGTGACGAGCACAACCCCACCATTCACCAGTCTCCTTCTTAACGCTTATATGGGGATGTTTTCTCCCTCCATCGTTTCAGCTTTGGCGGCCATCATGGATGCGTGCGCGCGCATATCTGATTCACTAACCTCATGAGACTGTCTCATATATCACGAGATAAGTCCTTAGTGGTGTTCTGGGTGTGCGTACGAGTTAAAAATTTGTGATATTTCATAACTTCCGAGAGGAGTTCCAAAAAATCCTTCTTAGACCATTGTCTGAGATATTATAACTGCTAAAGTATTACAAAGTATTACTTAAAATTTTATTCTTATGATAATTATATAGAAATAATATTTTTAGTTTTCTATTTTATACTTTCTAACGGTTGATGTCTGAATAATCGTTGTACGAGATTATAACTTTTAACGCGTTAAATAATTATTAAGAAATAAATGCGATGTAACAACATGATATTATAGGATATGCAAACTTAGATATTATAGATAACTAATTTATCGACTTACCATATACCTTTGGATTATTTTTGAGTTCTCTCTTTTCGTTCTTTATTGTCAGATGGTTATTATTTCCATGTGTCATTCGTACTCGTTAGGCTCAATTTTATTTAGTTTCCTATTTTCGGCTATCGATACATTAAATATTCCACATTCCTTTAATCTGTATTCTTTTTGGATTTTCTTAAATTGTAATATTTATATGAAACAGAGAGTTCCGATAGTTAAAATTAAACAAAATTAAATAAATTACTTATACCTTATAAGTATTATATTTTCTTTTTTTATTTTACTTTTATTTTTTTTTAGACTTATATATTAATTCTTATTGTTTCTTTATTGTTTTTTTACTTAATTTACATTCGTTTCTGATAAAGTACCGATGCATACGTGAATTTTAAACAATTCACGTTTCGAATGTTTGATCATGTTACAACTCGGCACGATTTCATGATTAACGTAAATTAATGTAAGATGAATAACAATTAAAATTTCGAAAACGTTTTGCTTTTCGGCATCTTTTACAGAAGATTGTTTACGCCGTTTACGCCCATTATATTATTTTAGTTATTTATTTTTCTATTTATCAGCAGCGGATGAAAATACGAAATCTCTTTGAAGTTTCTGTTGGTAAAGAAGGAAATGTACTTGTAATGTCGTACCGACATTTCTGAAATTTCTTGTATCAACTGAGATTTGCAGTTGCAGTTGCGAGATATATCATGAGTTGTAGCTTGGCTGCAACGTCGCGTTGGATGTAACATAATTCTTAAAATGCGAGTAAATATGGGTACACATATTTTTTGAATAAAATCTTCTTGTCATTACTCGTGCGACATTTATTTCATTGAGACATATCTAGAGCGTATTATTTTGAAATCACTTTTAAATTTCCGTGTAATCCGCGCGGGAGGAATTTTCACGTTTTAACGAAATCGTTGACGTTAAAAATTGCAGGATTTAAAATACAGGAAAATGTTTTCTGTCGTGCGTTTTGAAATGAGAAGGCTATCTGTGATATTCCATTCCCAGAATTCATCTACTGGAATTCGCTTATTCTCTCCCTCCAACCTCCCTCCCTCCTTCCCTCCAATCAATCAATGCAACAGGAATTACTTTAGCCGCGTTTTTCGCCATCATCTATTATCATTTGATTCGGAATTTTCGCAGCCTTGGATAATCTTGACATCGTGTAACCTAGGATACATCTAGTGAGATTGTCTTGCGCGCATAGAAACTCGATTTGCGAACACTTTTTACGTCCATGTAAATTGTTCCTTATATATATATATATATATATATATATATATGTATAACACATGTCCGGCCAACTAATCGGCATATGCTAGGGTAATTACCAAGCTGGTCAAGCGCAACGTGGCCAACGTCGAGCTAACGTTATCAGACATTCGTCTAGTCGGTGGCACTTGTACACAAATGTATCTGTATCCGCAAATATACACATAGAATCGTGCTCATGATCGTACCACGAGCAAACGAGAGTGCGCAGAGTGCGCTCGAAAGAGCGACGCAGAGGGAAGGAGAAAGGCAGACTCGTATTGCCTCGTACGTTGTGCCTGCGAGAGAAAGGAATGGCGAGGGAGCGAGAATAACGAGGACAGGGTGTCGTGGAGGTTACCTCCGGCGGGATGGGGAGGGGGTCGACGAGGCGTCGGCTTGGGAAGGGAATTGGTCGAAGGAAACGACGGAGCGAAAGAGAAGCGAAGGGACAGGGACGGAAGATTCCAGCGACTTCGCGGTTAATTTGTAGCAGTGAGCACCTCTACGTCTCCCGCGCGCGTATATATTTTTCTTGCGTTCTTGCGCGCGAGTGCACCTACGTTTGCACGTATATGCTACGTTTGTGATTCCCATGTGTTTTATACGCATGTAGTTTGGCGTTTGCGCGCCGCGATTCTTCGAGAAGCGCCAACGACGGAGGTGGGGTGAAAAAGGAAAAGAGAAGGTTAGAGGGGACCACCCAGGAACCGCGAGCGTTTCTCCTATTTGTGCTTTTCCGCGCGATGATGTTTTCCGCGCACCAGGATGCCCCTTACTCCCGCAGGCTATTCTATCGCCTTTCCCTAGGCGACTAGTTTGCTAGTTTTGTCGTTTTTTAACTTTGGTAATATCGAGACGACTTTTAAGAGGAGATTTTTAGGGATCTTAAGGATGGATCAGGATGGATATATAAATATTATAATATCGGAGGGATTTAATTTTTATCTGAGATGGCCGTTATTGAAATTTAAACGTGTATTATTTATCAAAATGGCAAAACGTGTGGTGTCAGGATAACATTTCGTTATTGATAGTAACTTTCCGTTTGAGTTGTTGTCACGTTGCTTGTAAGTTTTCGTCAAGTATTTCATCTCATCCAAAAATCCGTCCAAAAATTATATAAAACGTATGCATAGAGCAGTTAATTTCAATGACGCTGTTTGCAATGTTTAAAAATATCAAAAATATAAAAAAATTTTTTTATATCTTTAAATCTCTCTCTCTCTCGCTCTCTCGCTCTTACATGGTGCCATATACATACGCCTACAGGCCAGGCAGCTAGCTAGCTGCTGCCATCGATTTTTAGGCACTGGAAAAGCGCATGCGCACGCAAAGACAGGAACCTCCCCATTTACGGTATTCTCATTCTTACTTGGACGCGCGAGCGAGCGAGCATCGAAGCCATTAATATATTTTTAGGAAACTGTAGCCGCGCAGTCGCGCGCATATAAATTTTAATATTTACGATATATCTCTGTTTCCTTTTTATCATTTCTTCTTCTGAATGATGAACATGTTAGATCAAAGAAAATACGTGACGTTTACATATATTTTTACAAGACGTAGAATGTTATTGAAGGATTTGTTGGGATTATATAGTTACACCATAATCGACAATATAGCTGCGTGTAAACGTGGCACGTCTTTTAACTGTGTCATTTTGTTTTACATAGCAATGGAACTGATTCGTCCAGACATGTTCGTGACATCTAGAGATGTTCAGAAGCGAAGATTCAGAATGCTCTTTACAATGTAGAATGTTTAATGTGAAAGCTATTACTGTTATCGAGAATTAGAATCGTTATCAACCTTGAATTTTTTCTCAACTCTTGTTTCGTCGAACCAACGCCAACCCTTTTAACGCTGGTAATCTTCGTACCCTCTATGCGAATGTTCCATTATCTGGCCATCTTTACTCACCTCCATACTCGGGTCGAGGACTGAACAGAAGGGTAGGAAGATAGGGAGAGAGCATGAGCGAGAAAGTGAGAGGCGGAGGATGACGTGAGGAGGGCCAGGATGGATCGAGGTAGGTTTTATGAGCGCGCACAAATCTCCTCATCAAGCTCCCACAGGATCCAACGCCCGACATCCATGGGGGCTGGAAATTGCAGGGCGGGTTTTGCCATCGTTTCAGGGGGAAGGGGTCGTCGAGCACACAAATGAGGCAGCTTGATTCCAATTATTCAGTAAATTAAATACGGGGGGGAGTTGGGCTTTACGGGCGTTCCTGCGAGTTTCACCGTTATTGTACAGGGTGGTGTATATCTGACGGGGTTGGGGAGAAAGGGTTGAAACCGCATGCCGCTATTGTATCTGCTCGCGAGGGTTCCAGCTATCTGTAGTTAATACTCGCAGTGTAGGGTGAATATGCGAAAGCTTCGGAGAGATTCGGTCTCTTCGTAATACCGCTTTGCTCATTGCTTTTTCAACATGGAGGAAACATTCGCCAATCTGTCATGGCTACACTTTTCTCCGTTGATAGCAGTCATGCGATATGAGTGATAATTGTTGCCTTCACATTGATGTTAAGGCGTACTCGCAGTATCTGACTTTTCGTAAACGTATAATTTGCACTTGCGCGTATTATTGTATGTGTGCGTATGTGTGTTATTTATGTCCGTCAGTCATCAGTATTTTGAACGATTTATAAAAGTTTTCTCAATCACCGGTTACTTTAATTCGTATTTTCTTTAGGAACTGTACGCTGCGTCTTTTACGAGCGCGTATTTCTCTTCCCTATCCTGCAGTTGGAAACGAGCTGAGTTTTCCTTCTTCTGCCCCTACTGCTTCTTGTCTCCCTTTTATTCGTTTCCTCCCGAGTCGCTTTTGTACAGTTTCGGTAATCTTTTATATTCTCAGCTTTCTATTTCTATTCATATTCATATTATGAATATGAATATTAATTTTCCCAGATGCTTGACGATAGGTATTTTGATAAAGATTAATTAAGAGAAACGGGAATAAGAAATTTATTAGATATTCGGAGAGTTACATTTTACGCTCTCACTCTCTCGATTCTTTTATATCTGGATAAATTTATTTAAATTCACGCGTACAAATTTTATTCAAATTTCAATGTTCGTTGACGAGATAAATGCGACGTAAGCGTAAATATCAGTCTTGAAATTTTCGGAGCGAGAATAAGGTATCTTAAAGAAAAACGTAGGACTGAAGGCGTGTTTAATGGCTATATATATAAATAAAATATGAGATGCAATCGGAGACACTTGGTCGGCCCGACATTGGGAGAATATATGTGACACTTCTCCAAATATTACATAATTGTATTCACATGGGTTGCCCGCGACAAAAGGGAAGCGCGATCGAAGTTGGGAGGATTCGAAGGAATGTTCGGGGCGGTTCCGCGATGACCGAAGAAGTTTATAATCCATGACGTTTCCGGCTTTGCGAGGGAGCAAAGGGACTTCTTATGTCTCCTTAGGCAAGGAAGTGCCTCAGATTACAAGCAGCTGCATCCACGTGTTCCAGAATATGACGGCAGCCACGGAATATGCGTGAGAGTATACTACTTTTTAAAATGGCTTCCACCGAGATGCCATTCGCCTTATCCTTCTCTTCGGGAATGGGTGATAAACACTCAGATTATCTGCATTCTGCTTAACGACACGGGCATGTTTCGTGAAGCTTCATCGAGGATGGGTCGCCGAGAAATGCGTGGCGTTCCTTTTGGTGAAGCACTTGAAACGCCAACAAGCCAGTACGTTGGAATGACACGTAGTACGAGCTGGCAGCATCGTATATCTGAAAGAATATTTCTGCTTCTGCTGCGGTACGCTTCTACCGATGCGCTCACCATCGCCATGATGCCTGCAAAATGAATTCGTGTATCTACTCTGTATCCTACGGAGAGAACATCCTACGGAGCAAACTTTCTTTTTATTTCCTTGTTCAAAGCTAATTCGCTTTGCATATCGCAATAATAATCTACGAACCGTTCGTTGGATGGATTGCCCGAAAACACGATTCGTCGAGGCGCTACATCGTCCGATTTAATAGCGAATTTTATATGAAGTTTCCAATTCCGCTAATTCTACTGATCATTGACGGATTATTCGTTGGAGCCGTTATCTTTCCTCGCGTAGCGAGGAACAGACACGTTGAGAGAATCTATACGCGTCTATACGCGTACAAGATACCTCAGCATACGCGCGCAAACTCGATTTCGCGAGCTGCGGAAAGAAACTTTCATCGGTACGCCCAGAATTATGGCCGTACATGCAACGATACTCTCGTCAGAAGTTCTTGTACCTCTGGTATCGCTGGTGAGATTCTCGGATTTTTCGAATATTCCATCAACGTACGGAAGTCGTATATTACGAACCGAGAATGTACGCGCGGCGAAGGCTCGGGGCGTGCTTCGCATGCTGGCGATTACTTTTACCTTCGTCCTTTCGTCCTGGCAGGCGGTAAACGAGCAAGCGGTCCTTCCTTTAGCCTGCCCTCCGCTGCTTCTAGGCCCACCCTTTTTAGCTTCCTCCTATTAAACCATCGTTCTTTTCCTTTCCCGTCTGGCATCTACCTGCGTTTTTAATGTCGCGTCAACAGATTGCTAGTCGATTTACTACTAATGCCTAAAATACGTAAAAATATCGCAAGCTGATAATATTCTCGGCCACGTGACACACGCGCGGATTACGTATTTTCATATAATTTACGAACGACGCCGGTTTGTTAATTACAAAAGGAGCCATTTGTTGGAGAACAAGCCTCCAGCGAGCGGATCATTAATCATTCGACAAGTTCGGAATAATTATGAATAGCGCGAATAACGTGTGTTCACGTGTGTTGCAACATCGTAGCATAAACATGAAACGATTAACGAATATCATTATTATGTTCACGAGAAACGAAATGTTTACGCGAAGAATGATCCTTTCTGCTAATTCCCCTTGTTTCTATATAACGCTACTTCTCCTAAAGTTCGATTCCGAACTTTCTCACCCTTTCTCTCACCTATCGCTTACCTGTCCGAGCTAATTCATAAATCTCCCGGTCGTGAAATCCGGCGTTAATAAATAGAATAAAATGCGATATTGACATGATAAAAACAACGTGGCGGCCAGGCGCCATCGCGATGCTGTTACGACTTTCGATTTATGACGTCACATGCGAAAGGATAATTGCCCTTCGCGATGAGTGAATATCGAGGGGAAATGTTGCGGCAACTAGACTCGACCGAATTACCGTAGACGTATCGTATGGGGAGACGGACTTTATTGGATTCGTTGATTTTTTCTGTGAAATTCGTACGTTGCGATCATCTTTTCACTACATATTGCGGGAATATCTTCAATTATAGGAGCTATTGACTTTATCTCCACAATTCTTAACATACACCATAAAAAAGTTTCACCAGATAAGATCCCACTATTAGTATCAGCCATTTTGGTTACAGCTATTCTCTTATTAACTTCACTACCTGTCCTGATAGCAGGAGCTATCACTGCATTATTAACAGGAAGTGACCCTATTTTATAGCAACATTTATTTTGATTCTTTGGTCAGCCTGAAGTTTGCATTCTTATTATTCCTGGGTTTGGCATAATTTCCCACATCGATTGCGTCTGACTTGAATAAAAAAAGAGACAGATTTTCGTCAACATCGAAGATATCTCCTGGCCTTTGCATTGTCGTTTACATGACAACAGCTGATTAACATATCCGTGAACGTAAACGACAGATAAAATGGATATTTGTTAAAAGTTAGATATTTTTCTAAAAAGTATCAACAATTTTGACCCATGCATCGCGATCAAACGATCGAGTAAAGGTTAAGGGTCACAGAACAGTGAATGGACCACATCGATCGATATGTCGCTCCCCTTCATTTTCCTGTCCGCGATATTATCGATCGCGATGATTTTCCGATCGACATTTCGCTATTCGTCGGAATGACTAATTCGATAAACGATACATATTCGACACACGAGATATTAAAAGGAATGCAGAAGATTATTACGTCGCCAAGATTAATAAATTATTTATCAACGCAGCATGTTGATCCAAACATTGTCACGGTATCACATTGAGAGCGACTGAACAAGTCGATCCATCTATAATAATGAAGAAACGCAAGTGCCAGGAGTAACGAATACTCTCGCCAGGCATATTCTAATTTAATGTAAATGTAGAATATACGAGTTCTGTTTCTATCGTTAAGTAAAGGCAGATAATAAATAACAATGTGACTTGCTAACGTCCGTCGGACGGCATCCAAGTCGAATGGCGATTCTGTTTTCCTAGCGAGCACTTGTGCCAAGGTAAACATTTTCACCTGACAGTGATGTCACGTGAAAATTGACTATTGATGACTTTAGAGGACAGATATTATGCACTCCGTTATAAGCCAAACGAAACGTTTCAAATTAAGATTAATCGCGAACGCACATTAATATCTCTCCTTTCAACCGCGTTTCTTCTTCTTCTTCTTATTATTATTCTTATGGTTACTTTTGTTCTTATTCTTATCGCTTCTTGTACAGACATATGGGCGATAGATTATATGCGAAAGATAATATACATTGGGTTTTATACGAAATTGGAATGCGCAAGGCGCCCTGGTGACAGACAGTTGTTAAATGAGCGTAAGGGCTGCATTAACAACGGCAAAGGAGAAAGCATTGGTGTGACTTAAATTTTTGTCGTTTCCATTACGATGAAACGACGACGTATAAGATGGCGGTTAATCGGTGGTTAAGAAGAACATTCGCGTATTTTTATCGGCAGCGTTTGCAAAGAGATCTCATTTTTTTTTAGAAACCATCATCTCACGGATATATTAATCAGCTGTTGTCATGTAAACGACAATGCAAAGGCAAGGAGATATCCTCGATGTTGACGAAAATCTATCCCTTTTCTTATTCAAGTCAGACGCAGTTGATATGGGAAATTATGCCAAATCCAGGAATAATAAGAATGTAAACTTGAGGCTGACCGAAGAATCAAAATAGATATGTTGCTATAAAATGGGGTCACCTCCTCCTGCAGGCTGAAAGAAAATTGTATAATTACAAATGAATATGAGAATCGAATTTGTATTTTCGGATCGTGCACTTGACGCGCAACGCGTCACGAGCGGAAAGCGAATTAACGGCGAAAGGAAGTAAGTACATCTTTCCGATGTACGTAATTGGGAGAAAAAATTGAGCAATTTGGTATTTAGATGTCGAGTAACACAAGAGATGATACGAATCGATATGCTCGTGTGTAGTCTATATTCATAGATGACGCAAGTGTGTGACTTGATTGTTTGAAAGCCGCTACTGATTACGTGTTACGTTGAAAGAATTATGTTTGAAGTTGTTGTCTTCAGATGTCTGTAGTTATTTCAGTAGAGCGCGCGTTCCTTTGTGAAAAATATTTCAAGGACCGCTTATGCGTTCCGACGGGAACGTCCAACCCTTCGTGTCGAAGGTCAAGCAGACAATCGGGAAATGGTTGTAAATCACTCAGGAATTTTTTTTCCCCCTGCTTGAAGGATTTTCCACTCCTTCCGTCAATACTCCAATTTTTTTCCAACGTCCCGCATTTGCCGGGACGAATAGAGATCCAAGGCCTCGTCGCGGCGCTATATGCATTCATACTTTTCGTGTCTTTTCATGTCTCACGTATCTCGAGAGAAACAGTTCTCTCTTGGTTTTCGTTTCGACAGCATCGTATGCTGACGGTTTTTCGCAAGTGAGCTTATCGAACAGCTCGTGAATAGGCTTATTGAACGAAAACTTTCCTGGCAGTGCGTTATGTTCGTTGACGCGTTTAAGCTCCGACGGCTTTTGCGCCATTTTGGCTTCTCGGCAATGTCGGCGTTCGACATTCGGGTAAGGTTGTCCATCCGTAACTTTGCTGATGATCTCTAAAAGTGCGAGCGAAAGAGAGCAACTTAAAAATTGAATTTTAACTCACTCACATTGCGGTACAGCGCATTGCTAACGCGACGTTACGTGAGGCTGCAGACGATGACGTCTCTCGTCATCATCTCATCGATATAACTAAACCGGAACGAGGAATATCGTGCAGTTCTTCTCCCGCGTATCTTTGACGATCGTTTTTAATAAGTGATTTTTGTAGGAGTAGATAATTCACGTGTATTTCGCTCGAGTCGCATGGAGTCGAGTCGCTTAAGATATTCGTACTAACGCAACCGGGAAATTTCATTGCAGGATTCCCCATGTGGCGACGAAAGATCATCGCCATTGATTCACCACCGTAGTCGCGGCTTATCGAAGGTGAGTGCACACGATAAGATATGAGTTACAAGTAACTGCGAATGTTGCGAGAGACAATCGCGAGTCTCGTCTGGATCTGCAAACGAAACGAGAAACATGATATTTCTTTCTTTCTTTCCTCTTGGTGCACGCATGGGCACCGTTTGTGGACATTTAGTAGACCGATTGCCGATTGAAAGCAAGTTTTATAATCGGGACATCGCGATTTTTACTTTACTGGATTCTCCAATCGTGCGCATCGATAATGATACGAAAGGTGGATTTCTCTTTTTAGAAGGAGAAGGAATATAATATTTCTTGCCTTTAACGACACGTTTCTGGTAGAATGATATGATGATATGATGTTCAACGAAGTTGTCAACGAAGACGAGAAAAGAATTCATCATCCGATGTGTAAAGTTATTGCGATCTGACTTGTTTCGATAATCGCGCATCCACGGAATCTCTATTTCGTGTCGCGTTTTTTCTTTAAAATACCTTATTCTCGCTCGGAAAATTTCAAGACTGATATTTACGTTTGAAATTTGAATAAAAATGTTTCGTGTAAAATTTGTACGCGTGAATTTAAATAAATTTATTCAGATATAAAGGAATCAAGAGAATGCGCGTTCTTTATTTATCGGTCATTTCGCTGATAATTTTTCTTCAGTTTAGCATATTAGACAGTGTTTTGACGTCTTTTCCATCCAATGTATGAACAATGCGAGTCTAATGCGAGTCTATGAAATGTCCTCTCAATTTAATATAATCGGTGGAGAAATTATCGTCGGAAACGGTCTCGTTGAAAGCGCGTCTACCGATAAATAGTAGAAAGTACAATTATTTTAGAGTCGTAGAGAAAGGATCTCGACAATAGATGGATCATTGTCCGCATGGTCCAAGTTGCAATAATCGTGTAGGATATACAATACTGGCAAAGTGAAACCCCGTTGTTGTAAATAGCTGCGCAATGAGAGCACGAAATGAAAACACGAGAGAGAAAAGAAATAGTTCCGATGCATGTCATGAAGTGTGTACGAGGGCTTAGCCTGATAAGCCCTCACATGGAGTCCTCGAAAACGTAATTACGGAAAATACAAAGATCAAGGAATGTATGCTCGCACGCTCGGAGGCAAAAAATGATGCAAATATTCTCCTGTTAATTATTACGAGGTGCAGAGAGATCATGATTTCGCTATCCGAAAAACAAGCTCGCCTGATAACGCGATTTATTCGTCGATCGGCAAATCCAAATAACAGGATGAAATTGAGTTGAATTAAATTTTGATCGAATGAATTTGGGACTTTAATGAATCTTATTCTCGATCTAATTGTCTTAATTCTAATTAGGGCCTTATTTCGCACCGATTTAATAATGTTGTTTTGGTCTTTGATGTATCTCGGCATCATCGAGGCACGCGAGATTCCGCCTGTCCCTGTCTCTATCGTCGAGTATTCTAATGATGGTCTCGATAACGATCTAAGCAGCGGTGATTCTCGAAAAATCGTGATACTCTCGTCTAAAGCATCCCCTCGTTGCTCGAGTCGGCTAAAAGGGCGATTATGATCGGCCGGCGGCGATCGGCCGGTCGCGATCGAAGAGCGGCGTGCAGCAATTTCGTTCCGCGACACACGCGTATCGCATTCAGCGCGTTGTGTGTCTTCTCGTCGAAAGACTGTCGAGTGCCGGCGGCCATTATTTACGCCCGCGCGCGTGAGATCCTCGTTTTATAAGGTGATAAACGTGAGTCTCTAGCTGCGTTCTCTCGCGCACGCGAGAATGGGCGAAGCGGTGCTGAAAGTGGTCCGGAACATGCGAGAGCCGACATACAAACTGACTCTGGCGATGCTGGTGTACGCGCGCATGCACGGCCGCTGGTCTCATTGCTGTGCACTTGCACAGCGGAGCGGAGATGCTTAAAGTGTATTCATTACGCGAGTGACGCGGCTCGTCGGCTCTCGCGAACGCGGGAGTCGGTTCTGCTTGTCCCTCGAATGGCTATCATGAAGCCATTAACTTTATTATACCGAGCCATTAACTTAAATATTACGACTCGCGTGTCGTGCAGCTTCAGGTTTCCTGATTTATTGTCGAGGAAAATCGTGATGTAACTTCAATGCTGATGTGTTTTTGTCACGCGTGCGTCCGCCGTCATTGTCGTTCACCTGTCGGATCCCAGGATCCCAGCTGGACCGATGATGTCCATGCGGACATCGCATGGAGCATCGCGGAATATCGCGCGATTGATTTCCGAAGGCCAGGCCCTCGCGATGCCGAGACGATTCGCGCGAGGACTGAGGGGAATCCCCTCGCGTCACGTCGCGTGGAGTGGCGGTATCGACCTCTGTAGAGCACGTCCGAGACGTCCAGGAGCGAATTGAGCGTCAATGAATTTTGAAAAACGGCATTACGAGATACGATTGACCGTGACGGAATCAGACACGATTAAAATGGACAAAGAAACGAAGTTTCTTGGTCTTGAAGAAGACGGGACCGGGAAAGGAATCGGCAGAGAGGTCACGCGTTTCGCCGAAAAAGCGGACGTTCAGCCTAGTGGGATATTTTATACGAGTCTTAGGATTCGAAATGAGGATTTACGAGCAGCCCGCGAGACGCGGCGAGAGAACATTGTTTCAAAAATAAGACATCTTCGAACTAATCTTTAGATTCTACCTTCCTACGCTGGCTTATATCGCCTGGAGAGAAGACACCGGACCGATACGGGGACGAAGACGACGAAGGCAGACGGACATGAGAAGGAAAGAAGGAAAGAAAAATATTAAAGCAGGCAGAAGCGAGAAAGAGAGAAAGAGAGAGAGAGAGAGMGAGAGAGAGAGAGAGAGAGAGAGAGAGAGAACGATCGTCGGAACGAGACGCGCGCAAAGGAGATCGCGAACATCACGAAGAAGGCGCTTCGACAAAGAGCTCGAGGGAAGCTTGAAAACAAAGAGGCTCGATGGGGACGACTAGGGGAGGAGATGAAACCAATGAATATAACAGAGGAGCATCCTATGATGATGAAAGGGTTTTCCATCGACCCACGATTGCGGCCAGGCCTATAAGTATGTAAATGGAATATATTATTCCGAGCCGCGTATCAGCGCGCATCGCTCGAAAATCTTTGCAGCAGAGAAGAGAAAAAGATAACAGCGCGGGCACGCATACGCATCGCCTCATGAATTTATTATCATCCCGCCCAGCGGATAATCAAAGAGCGGCTCCTGCACGAGGCCACACTCGCCTTACTTGCCAGCGTTTCCTCGTTTCTTCAGCTTTCACCTCGCCTTTCCACATTCGCTGCTCGCCCTGTTAATCGATCGAGGCAATCGATCGTTTTATCGATGGTCTTTCCGTTCGCCATCTTTATGCTTTTATTTATTGCCTCGCGCATTCCTCGCGGCAAAAACCTGCATAATCGTCCTGCATAGACGCGCCATTTTTGCTTTTCAAGTTTCTGTGCAAAAAAATTCCCTACCTGTTAGTTATCTCGGAAGGAGAGCTCGATCGAGTATCTCTGTAATTCCTCAACATCATATCTCTACCAGAGATATCTTTTCTCTCTCACGAAAAATGATCGCATCGTATCTCTCGCGGACTCGGATAGCGATAGCGACTTAATTACACCTTAACGAAGCGCACATCTCACAGATGAGGCGATGGAATTCTTTCTCGAGCGAGAGATACGGGATTCCGCCGGGAGAGATCGAAATTTTATATAATTTCGAGACTCTAGAACGTTTTTCGTATTAGCAGTATACGGCAAGCAGCCGTTAAACTTGGAATAACCAAGTACTCGCATATATGGTGTTCCGTAAATTTTCCAGTGACACTCTCACGTCGATGCAGCAATTTAGAAAGTCCCCACCTTCATCTTACGCGCATCACTTATTCGTATATCGATACAGGAACGGCGCGACACCCGCTCGAGAGGTCAGATCCAAATATTTTTCTAGGAAAAGATCTCGTGTTCGCTCTTCGTTCGCTCACACGGAAACGATAACGGACAAGTTTCTCCTGTGCTTGCACCGAACATTGGTGGAATTTTCTTAAGTGTTATTTAAGAGACTAAAAATTTCTTCTGATTGATTCGTTCCAGAAGAACCAGCACGAGTCGTGCTGGTGATTTTATTTTTGACTGTATCTTCTGTTTCCATGACTAACTGTAAATCTCGTGCTTCTCGTGCTTCAACTGCTTCACCGATCTTTCATAACAAGATCATTCGAACAAGATGAATATCGCCGAATGGGCATCATCGATAAGCAAACTTTCAACATTTATCCGATTGATAGGACTGCTGCATTAAGATGATTCTTAACCAGGAAAGCTTTTACCGTAGAAAACATTTGAGATTAAAATATACTTTACTTTGTCTCTCTAGTTTCTTGCTCCGGTGGGATTTCGTGCCTCTCACCCTTTCGCGATCCTTTCCACCCTGCGCTCTGTCGTTGTATCGACCTTTCGAGCTTTCGTGGCAACATTTGGAGGTCGAGCGGCAGCCATGTTCTCATGTGTAGAAAAGGTTACAGCGGCAAGATCGATGAATCTCATTTTCATAGCTACAGTCTGTGAGACAAGTGCATCATATTTTTGATAAAAGGTGCGGATTTGAATCGAATGATCGTTTAATCGACATTTTTCGAATAACATGGTTATGTCCTGTATCCTATTTGATTTATCATAGTCTATCTGGTATCTATTTAATAATATATCTGAATATTTAATTAAAATTCGATATAAATTCAATCGAGTAAATAACATTGCACGTATCCGAGTATTCTTTCCTCCTTCTTGAAGCTCGATTGGCAGAAACTTATTATTAAACTGACGATGATTCCTTTGGGCGTCATTAATATTCGTCACGAAATATTCGCAAAAGCGAATTAAAATATGCGCTTATCGCGCATATTGTCAATTGCTTGTGTAATATGAATAAAAAAGTAAAATTATCGATAAAAAGTAAAATTCACCGTTCTCCGAACGAAAAATCGAGGCGCTTTGTTATAAGCGTTTACGTAGAAATATATGCGAAATATACAATTCCCATGTGATACTTACATGTCGGGGGAAGGAATTTTTATTGCATTAAATCTGAGGAATAATTTTCCTCGTGAATCCGTGAGTAAGACTGTTTTCTTGATGTTATAGTTTCTATCCTACCCTAGTAGGCACCCCCGGCTCGAAGCTAGGATATAGGTGGCTGTCGTTAGGGATGGTTTCGATATTGATCCGTTCGAGAGAAGAGCTTGACGGGGTGGAGCCGTTTCGCCCTAAGGGTAGTTTTCGCCCCACCGCTGCTCGGTAGTCACCGATTGGACGAGAGAAGAAAGATGGCCGCCGAGGCACGTACCGGAAACGTGATACTCCGATATAGTCAGATCAGGGCTTTCCCTTGGCTTTTCTGTCCTTCCTTCTTCGTTCCGCAAGAAATAAGTTTCGCCAGCCAAGAGTGGACCAAGCGAGCGGGAGAACCTTTGCCGTATCTTTTCCCTCCTCCTTCCTCTCCTTCTCCTCCTCCTCGTCCTCCTCGTCCTCCTCCTCCTCCTCCTCTTCCTCCTCCTCCTCCTCCTACTCTTCCTCCTCTTCCTTCTCCTCCGTCGGCTTTTTGCGAAATTTATTACAGCGATATATTCACATCCATTAGATATCTCACTTCTTTCGCCTGCATCTTGCTCTCCGTCTCTCTTCTGCCTCCTCTCTCGTCCCGCCTTCACCGTCTTCCTTTTTTCCCTCTTTATCCCAGCCTCCATAACTGAATGCACTCTACCGAGATCCGAGCATCCTTTTCATTCCGGCCGGTTGCATGCAAAGCCCTTTAAATGATGGCTGAAAGCTTGTTTAGAGGCTTTGTTTAAATCCAATTTAATATTTCGATTTAGGTGTGTCTCACTGCGAACTCGCCGACAAATTATATGCCGAGATATTGAAATATAACGTATAATTTTTGATTATTAACGATTGTTTTTTGCCACGTTTAATTTAGCCACAACTAAACGAATCAAGAATCATATCGCGTCGTTATACGAAATTATACGCATACACCCTCCCCCCCTCCCCCCTCCCCCCTCCCCTCGTCTGCGCGTTTCTTATTCGCGTGGAAAAAATTATACACCCGTGTGTATGTACTTGATGATGTCCCAGCGCATCCTATATTCGCGTATTCGATGCGTATAATTAGCTTTAAGTCATAAAACAATACTATAAATCGTTTCGCTAACCGTTTGACGGCAATTTGTTTGATCCGTTTCCCGATGATGATTTCTAAATTATCGATATCATAAAACCCAAAGTGGACTTAACACGTAAGTGTTAAGTATTTATCCCGATTTTATATCCGGCGGCGTTTCGCGCCGCTTTTATATCGCGTTATGCCGCGATTGTTCACTCGAGCCGCGAAAGAATGACGAAAGCGTGAATCCCGAAGACCGTTTGGGAACCACAGAAACTTGGAAACGAGCTCAACCCGGAGGTTGAGATAGTTTGGTCCCCGGGAGCCGCGGTCGATACCGCGAGAAAGGCACTGTTGCCGGTCGGTTTGTTTAGAATTTGCGCTTTCTTGCGCAAATAGATTGGGCCTTCATTCCAAACGGCCTTTATTCAATTCAGATTTCTTTGGAAAATGCTCCGTTATGCAGCATTTTCCGGAAAGACCGAACTTGATCAATCGCAATGATCCAATACATTTGTTGATTATTCAACGAAATCCAGGATTTCGTTCAAACGTTCACGCGACGGATTTTAATATCGAGACATACGTGGAAATGCCGTTGGAGCAGTTTGCACAGAAATGGAGAAGCCGGGGTCGGCTTCTCTGACGTGTCGGAAAGGAAAGGTTCCCTCGCGGAACAATTCAGGTACATCATAGGAAGTATTTGAGAGCTTTTTTGCAGGCACCAATAAACGGTTTATGAGAGTTTCGACCTTTCGTCGAAACCTTGAATCATTTTGGCATTTGGTAGGCGGCGGAAAAAAATTGTATCATGACAAATTCAGAGGGAAACATCGTTTTGGCAGAACAAACGGACCTTTTAGGACGGCCATTTTTTTATTCATTTTTTCCCGCAATCCTTCTACGGGGAAAGAGAAAATATATTGACCCTGGATTTACAAGCCCGCATTGGCGACGAAGATTTACAGTTTTAACATAAGATAAATCAAGTACAGATTATTTATATATATATATATATATATGTGTGTGTGTGTGTGTGTGTACATGTATCCTTTAAAAATGAAACTACGACGAGACAGGATTTCTTCTTCTCCTCTCAAGAGGAGATGCAAAGTTATTTTTGGCGAAAATTTAATATATTTATACATTCGTACGGATTTTGCATTGTATTTATGCCAACATGTGGTATGTATGTACCAAATATAAGATAATGTGTAAGATAATGCGTAATATGTGAGATATTACGGGAATTAGAGATTTATGTACGATATTACGACAATTTAATGCTCAATACATTTTGATACTCGACACTTTGACACGATATCAGGCACGTGATCGCTAACGTGAAAATTTTTATTACAATTACGATGGTAATCGGAAGAAAGCGGAACAATTAGAGAACATCAGGAAGTGGGATAGATAAACATTTCATGAACGTAACGTGGCGAATAGAGTCCGATGTGACGAACAAAATCCCGTGGTCGTTGAAGCACACGCTTCCGCTCGTTCACTCTCGATTTCAATGTGTTTTTATTGCGTCTCTTAAATTCGCATTTATGAGCTCTTATGTTCTCCCCCGTCTTCCCTTTTCTTCTATCGGAGTGACTGGACCAAGTTGTAAAGCATTACGCTATGTAAAAGACAAATCGTTCAGCGTGAAGTTAAATAGGTGTTAATTGTATTGATATCCCATAACAATTGCAATCATAAATACTTTAATGAGTGAAGTGACCTTGACGATTTTATTGGTTCTTCTCATAGCTATCACGTGACAGTTGTGAGTTCAGTAACCAATTACTTTGTGTGTTCGTCTATTTATACGGCGTTAAAGCGTCGGTTACGCCATATTTTTTGAGATATTGCATACCGACCGACGGAGAGATCCGAGAAAGGGATTTTCGGCTTGTAAATAAAAAATTATCTACAAAAATCGACCACCGTTAGCCTGTAATTGATCTTATAATAGCGGCTTCTTTGCGATGTCTCTTGAATTACATTTGTGAAAACTTGTCCATTCCATCCAGCCAGACGATATCGATTTGCGGATATCGGAATAGCGTGGTGTAACATTACATTAGATTTTAAATTCGCGAATTAATAAATTATCAAGTTAATGTCGATCAAAATTATCAAGTTAATCGCGATTAGTCGCATAGATATACGGAAACATGACGTACATGAAATGTATTTCGCTCAAATTGCGGGAAGAATAAATCAGTATTCCTTGTTTCCTTTTTTTCTCTTTTTTTTTTTTTTTTTAAGAGAAACTTTCCCAATTCACATGACTCCTGAAATATCCCAAAAGGTTTGCAATCATAAATATTTCAACGAATGAAACAAGCTTGCTGATTTTATCAGTCCTTGTAAAATTCAATGCTCAACGTCAGAGATGAATAATTTTATATGTAAAATAATGATTTCGTATACAATTTTTCATAATACATAAAATTATTATGATATATATATATATATATATATATATATATAATCGTAACGCAAGGTAAAATGTAAAATAACGATTTAGTCTAATATTCGCATCTTGTAATGTGCGCGATAATGTAAAAATGCGATATGGAAAATTACGTAAATAAATTACGACACAAGAAAACAATTTGAAAGTATCGCGCTCGTAGTCTTTTTTTCTAAAGCCGTAATTTGCAAAGATAATAAATTTTCGCCGAGGTTCACTTCATTAAATGGTTACATCGAGCATATAATACATTTCCATAAATGAAAGTTCTCTCTATCTGTTCTATCTGACCTTCTTGAGAATCGAAGAATACAAGGAACGGTTGCGTAGATATACTTATGCTAGTTATCTATTATAGATACGCGCTACAAATTTTATGTTTTGATTTCCGAAGATGTAAATTTATTGCCCCACAGGCTCGGACTTTGCGACGGCCTTTTTGACGGGTGATGATCAAGAATAAATTATGACTTTACAAACCCATTGAACACCATTTAAACACAGTGGCCGCCTATTTAAGTCCAACTGCCTATAGATTATATCGCTATAAAATAATAAACATAAAACATGCCGTACATGTTTCACTCTCAAATAGCTAATCGATTTTTAGTTGCGCAATATTTTCTAGCGTCAAGACTTTATTCTCGCTTTGAGTTTTGCATTCGTGACATCAGAGGTAATGAGATAACAATTATGTTATGTCGTATAATAATATCGTATGATGCTGCAAAAGCTGAATTGACACGAACGACGTAATTATTATTATTCATAAACTAGACATATTTAAAGAGATGGAAAGAAAGAGAGAGAGAGAGAGGGAGAGAGAGAGAGAGAGAGAGAGAGAGAGAGAGGGAGAGAGAGAGGAGAGGAGGATTAATTTTAAAATGATTATTGTACATTTTAAAATTAATTACGGAATAATATGAAAATTGCTGTTAAAAGATACGCTTATAATATACGCTTGTGTTGATAAATATATCGCAGATTGCTTCGCGAATTGCAATTATTGGCATAGAGTTGAAAACAAGACAGTTGAAAACGAAATAAGATCCCTACAAACGAGCGGCCATGATTCAAGCAGAAGGCAATCTATTGAGATATCGTGGGCTGGACCTGAAATCTCGAAACGGCCCGAGTTAACCAATCGCGGACATCAACATCGAAATCTGCTCCTTCCACCTCGGCGCTATTTTAGAATTCACGTTGACCGGTCTTTCACGACCGCTCTTGCTGGCCGAAGTATTTTAATTAAAAGTTCTCAAAGTCCTGAAAGTTGCGCCGCCAGAAGTGATAAAGATACTTGACATTTTTATCGCCCGTTTTAAAAACAGTCGATGAAGAGTTGCCGCGACTTAATGTTACAAGGGAAGCAAGTACGCGTGCAATCCCAACTTGATGTAGATCCAAGCAGGATCCATAACTGTAAATGTACAGCTGCAAAAGTACAGAAGACTGGGAAAGATATTTCGAGCATTATCAGAGACGAAAGTTGTAGCTTAGCGCATCGTCTTGCCAGAAACGTCTCGTCAAGTTTCTCGTCTCGTGCGTCTCTCTCTCTCTCTCTCTCTCTCTCTCTCTCTCTCTCTCTCTCTCTCTCTCTCTTTCTCTCGAGACGCACGATCAGCACGATCGTGCTTCACATGCTTCAGATCTGACAAGGCGACAACGCCGAGGATGATTATAAAAATAGCGAGTAAAGATGATCACGATGACGGTAGGAGGTAATAAGACAGACAGACCTCGACAGTTCGCTAGCACTGTGGGAAAGCGTGACGGTATTGTTTTCACCGTGAAGGATGTCCAGGTGAGCGTTTAAGCGTTTCCGAGAGCCTAGTAAGTTCAATCAATGGTAAACCTTTGTTTCGCATTTGCGGGAGAGCGTTAAAAGCCAATAACAGGCACCGAAATAAAACTGGCTAGTGACTCAATCTGCGGTGCTCCGTTTCATGCTTTGGTAACTCGCTTCTTTCCTCCGGCCGTCCTGAAATTCCTGAAAGCGAGATAGCGAACACGCTCTCACAAATTATTCTCTATGAATTTATCTCTGTCTCTCCCGCCGTTTCCCGCGTATGCCTCTGATGCCTCAATGAGAGACACCCCGCGCCGCGTGTCGCGTTTCCTCGGAGCAATTTTGCCCATTTTGCCCATTTTCGCGTCGTGGCTAGCGAGAGATGCCTCGCCGGGATTATCGTCAACTGGATCAACGGTCGGCGGATCAACCGTGGGACGCGGACGCGATCTTGGGCGGATCTTGGACTCCGATCGGAGCCGAGCCGATTCCCGATTGTAGAAGAGACGCGCAGAAGAGATAGCGCAGAGATAGCGCGAAGCTGCAATGATGTAAAACTCGCCTCTACATGAAGGCGAGCCACGGACGATCTGTCATCGACGCTAGTCGGCATTTCACAAAGTATAAGGCCGAGGCATATTGCCTGCAGGTGCTACACGGAAGGCAGTCCGCAGGTAGATCCGGTGGCCGCCTGATTGGCCTGCTTCGACCTGACTCCATCCTACAGTTTTGTGACGGTAGTGTGCGAGGCAAAAAGAGGCGGTCGTTGTTACGTGTCGCTTGCAACAACTCGTCTTGCTGTGCCTTGCTCTGCTGCCTTAACCGATACAGCGGGAAAGAGAAGAAGAAAAAGGAAGAGAAAAAGAGAGGGAGAGAGAGAGGGAGAGGGAGAGGGAGAGAGAGAGAGAGAGAGAGCGAGAGAGCGAGAGAGCGAGAGAGCGAGAGAGCGAGAGAGCGAGAGAGAGAGAGAGGAAGAAAGAGAGAGGCCGGTATAGTTCGAGCATAGTAAATTCCGTTGGTTGGTACCTACGGTCTCTCTGGTCTGGCTGCACGCGTCTGTCGCGTAGTGGAGCTGCCAAGCTTTGGCAGCGAGTTAACTCGTTCAGCTCGCGGTGTGTATTTCCGTTTCGTTACGTTCACTAACATCGCCTTACCTTGCTGCACTAGGTGCACGGTCGAAATCCTGACAACGCGACGCGTCTTGTTTTGGGCGTTTTGTGTTGACGCTCCCCTGAACTCGCTACGTCGATATGTCCGACGAACGTCAGGCTGTCGCTGGCGTTCCTGCTCTCGCGTGATCTCTGACTCGCGGCTGAGATAAATAAAATACGATAAAACTATCCGAAGATCGTCGCAGAGCAATCGTCACGGGATAATCACCGGAGGGAGCGTTATGCGTTTGGTGTTGTGCTGCATCGTGTATGTCGTCGCATTGTCATCCCTCCTGTGTGCTTCTGAATGAGATCGGAGAATGCGGAGTGCTCGGAAGGTTTGCCGGACCGTCTCTCGGATCTGGGGATGGTGTCCCCTTAGAATTGTCTCTCGTCGCAGAAACTCTGTTGCTGCGATTAACGGAAGGCCGCTGCGATCCCGCGGCGATCTCGTTAGAATGTAGAGATTTTATGGGGAGGAAAAAGGGAAGGAAAAAAAAAAGGAAAAGAAAAGAGGAGGAGAGAAACGTGCACGTCCAGTGACACCGGTCAAATTTCCCAATTCGCGGCGTGGGAAGGAACTAGAGATCGCACGAGATTTTGCGGACTTGCGGACGTGCTGATGAGGGACTTGTCGCTCGGGAATGAGATACTCGGACGCTCGGAATGCTCGAACGAACATGAAACTGATGAGAGATTTCGTAAAAGGCATACCCGATGATCTTGTTTCTAGTTAATCGTGCTAAACGCGGATCCAATGTGTCCAATTGGCTGTTTCAGCAGCTGAAAAACGGATCGACATGGAGTAGCCACTCGAGTCACGGAAACCCTTGGAAGGGAAAAGGGCAGCATCATCCCCTCCCTACGCCCTTCTATCGCCGCGACGCACGACGATATTGCACTGTCGTCGTCCCGCAGCGACCTCTGCGTTGTTGTTATCATTATAGCCGCAAGGTAAGTTGACAAATTATCTCTTATTTGTTACATTAATCGTGTCAAAGGGGTCTTTGTGCACAGCTCGCGTAATGGTGCAAGAGACGCGTGCAAGAGACGGATCATGAGCAGACGATCATGAAGGAGACTCGATCGTCTCGGATAGCGAGCTCGGATGTATCCGACTCTTTAATTTACGCAGATAATGACAGTTTGTAGCTCGTCGAAATCGACGAAAATCACATTCCGTCAAATTTGTGAGACCTTCCTTCCGCCACTATGAGGCAAGATTCTTACATCTTACGTTTGATTTCCTTCTTACGACATAATGCCCGTTTCTTGTCGCCGGAAAGGCATCTCTGCTTCATCTCAATACGAATTCCACGAACGGAGTTACATTTATTAATGCGCCGCTGTTCTTCATGCTCATTCGTGACCATGATGCAACAGTAATGTAACATTATTTATTCGCGTTTATATGGACACGATCTACGTTAAACTATTGAAACTCTATCCTAATAACGCAGTCTCATTAAGAGCGATAGAGCCGGCTGCAGAAGATACAACGAGGACTATCAACTCTTACAATTCGATCCCCCCGTTTTACGATCCTCCAATGGCGTGCATGTTCGACATTATTTTGTTCTTCTCTGCACGACTGCCTTCTGCCTCCATCCTCGCATCAATATATTTATATATATATATATATAGACACACACGTACATACCCACGGTCGTATGTACGACCTTATGACCGAGCGGACCTGCACAGAGTCGAGATATAAAAGTATATAAAATAACGTCGCTATCTAAATTGTTCATCACCGATTATACGAGCATTGCCAAGCTGAAATTACGCGCAGGAACACGCACCGTGTTCCGTATACGTGTACGGTATAATATACGTTTTTGCCAAATAATCCGCTGAGATGTCAATCGAGTGTCGCTCGATCGATCCGCTGAGATGGTCGAATCATATCGAATGATTCGCTTGAAACTTTCGCATGGTAGCTTCGAAGCGCGCAGGAAGGATGGAGGAATTAGAATATTTCATGTGTTTAGGTGTCTTTGATTTCACAGGCGCGAACGCGCCTGTACTCCCCTGAGATATAGCGGATAATCTTTCGCACTCGGTTACGGGTAAGGCTACAACGCATAAAGACGCGAGGCGCAGGCTGGTAGTCTTGGAATGGACTAAATAAAATTCAGAATTTATGGAAAACGAGGGAGAAAGAAGGAACACGCGCGGACCCGAGGAGGAAAGCGCGCTGGTAACGGCCGGATCGGGAGTACTCGCGCAGCCAAAGCTGCGCGATGAATTTGAATAAAAATGGGCTAGAGAGGAAAGTGGAAATACACGCGAGGAAGGGGAGAGAAATGACGAGAACAAAGAGGAGGAGAAGAAGAAGAAGAAGAAGAAGAAGAAGAAGAAGAAGAAGATAGAAGGAGGAGGAATCTACTTTCGAGATGAAGTCTCGAAAATCATGGCGATTCGAGCATGATTCCTCTTCGCATTCGAGATATTCCGACATATTCATGTAAACACGATCGACATTGCAGACGTTTTTGCGCGCGCGCGCGCGCGTTTTGAATGCAATTAAATAATCCTTAATCCTTCTTGTTCGTTGTCGTCCCGCGATTAACGAGCGCAATGTTAACGAATTTATCTATCTCCGTTTATTCCGTTAATGTTGACGCTAGTGTTTCGGTTACCGAGAGTCGCGCGTTGCGTAATAAAGTACGTTAGATACGCGCTTTTATTAGTCTTGAGAATACGATGGTTAAAAAGAGGGGAATTAGAGGATAGGAATGGCCGCCGTCGGACGATGGCGTGGATCGCCCCGCATGGCCGCTTCCAAGCCGGCAATTCTGATTTCTGTTCCCCCGATTGCCCTCTCTTATTTTCAATCTCCGCTATCTCGACGTTCGCTATCTCACGTACGCTATTATACGTAATATATTAAGGCAAAATATCGAGCCGGACAAACATCGCGTCAAGTAGACGCATGAGAGTTACGTTCGACTTCAGGTCCTGCCGTAATGCCGAATATTTCCACTTGTATGCATAAAACACACTGTACACACTGTACAAATTGTATCGAGTGATCTTTCTGCCTGCGTTATTCCCTGCCTGCGTGCAATCTAAATCCCAAATTTTCTTCATGGCTTCCCTGGGTAAAAGCTCTGAGAGAAGAAGGTTATCACCTTGGTTCGATCTCCTCGAGCTGGAGAATCATCATGGCCGCAAGATGCCACGCTCTTCAGCGACACACACGTGCTACGAGCGCATGATGGTGTTGCCAAGTTGCTCACGCATAGCGACTCGCGATCCCGCGACAGCCATTTTGAATTCCAAGACTTTCTGCAACGAACTCGCTGGTCGGAGAACAGAACTCCGCCAGAAGCGCATGCCTTCTTCTGCATGGGTTCATCGTGTCCTTGTTTTATTTTTTGTCCGTCAAGCGATCCAGGTTGCAGGCAATATTACTGATATCTGATGTTGCAGTTATATACCACCGCGTCCCTTTTGCCTCTCCCATATTTCGTTGTAATGACAGTAGATTTTATGTTTTTTATCGGCTTGGTTTTTTYTTTYCTCTCTTTTTYTTTTTYTTACTCTTTTCGTCTTCCTTACGTGCCACCCATTTCAGGTCTTGTTCCTTTCCTTCCTCGGAAAGTTGGCCTCGGCTTATCTTTTACTTATAAATCATCCAAGAATCAAGGGACTGCGATCAGATTGTTGGTTTATGGATTTGGATTTATATCGGGCATTTATACAGGCTATGCCCGATGCTGTAGGGCGAGTAGAACTTGATAAATAGAAAAGGTCCTAAATTATCCTTGCGATTCGTAATGATAATTGATAATTATCGATCGACCAAGATGAAAATTACGTTGAAGCAGATGGACTGCTCCGGACATGATAACGTGATTTATTCGCCAATATTGGATGTTATTTTTCTTCTTGCCGCGTGTTTACGCGCATTGCTGCGAGAGATGTTGCCGTCCTTAGAACTATCCTATTGTCCGTTCCTCCGGCAAAAGCCGTGTACTCTGATATCTGCAAATCTATTTAATGTTTCTCTTTATTTATTGCTCATGGCTGTGTCATGGCTTCTTTCCAGACACACGTGTCTGCGTGTGTACTCTCCTAATATTGAGTAAACACATTCGTTATACTTTCTTATACGCAAGTGCAAATGTCATATATGAAATGTAGATTTAAAAAATATATATTTATGTTGTTGAAACGCGCGAAAGTATATTTCTAAAAATCAAAAATAAAAGAGTGCGTCCGATTTGTGCAAATATTGTGCACGATGTTGCGATGCATCGTTTCTAAAAATCTTCTGCATAGAATATAGTTGTACGGTTGTACCTTTGACTTTATTTTTATAGCTTTGATGGTTTTGCGGTTTAACGTGTATATGCATGTGCGTTCGTGCGTGCGTGCGTGCGTGCGCGCGCGCGCGCGCGCGCGCGTGTGTGTGTGTGTGTCGGTATCAGTGTATTTCAATTAAAAACGTTAAAGTATTTTCAAAGGATACACCGACAGCGATTTCTTTATTTGCAGTTATCGTCAAATATATATATATATATATATATATATATATATATATATATATATATATACACACACACACAACTATTACGCTATCTATGAATATAAATGGGATTCTAAAAGTCATAGCATATAAATAATGACATCGTTTTAATAATATAAGACATTATTGAACCAGGAGGATAACGAATGCATAAAGTATAGGCTTGCACTTCTCGCGCTACGTTCCTTCTTCGCTTCTTATTCTTTAATTTTTTACGACAATGTTCGTAGTAAGCAGACAGAGACGCGCCTCGAATCTGCAAGGATTATTTGTTTTACAAGAATAGACTTCTATATCAACTTCCTATGTTTAGACTCGTGTATGCGTATGTAAAGTTAGTGGATCGTTTCGGTGATATGTAAACGTTCTAGTTTATGGCTGACGACAAGTTTATGTTGATTGCTCGTTATAGTCACTTTTGCTTTGATTTGAATTCTAGTACAATGAATTCCGCTTTGCTTCCTCAACGTGTTGATTTCAATGTTACACGCAATTAGCGCACTTGACATTTATATTAAATGTGATCAAATGGTACTCGGTAGCGCTGGAGGCGCGCGTTAAACGCGTCAAATAAGAGAATTAAGTGGTAACGTTTTTAATAAAATAACGTCAAACGTTAAATTAATCCCTTTAAAACCGTTTCGCGTTTCTTTTTTCTCTTTTTTTCAAAGTCGAATAAGATGTTGCGTTACATGCTATAATATTGTTTTTATACGTCTCAGATTGAGAATTCACTTCAGATATCATTAAAATGTGAATTGGTTAATTTTTAAGTTACTGATACTCAATTGATACATTGCGTCTGCGTATCGTAACTCTTTTCTTTCCTTTTTCTTTCCTTCATTAAATAAAAGTTTACAAAATTTACGTCCATTACCCCTTTCTTCGGAAGAATAACTCTTCTGGCGCTACTTCTTTCGCTTCTTTCGTTACATTATCTTTTTTTTGTCATCCCATAGATAAATTTTATACGCATCTGTAACGTGATCGAGATGAAACGCAATGAACGCTCATTTTATTTCTGCGATTACCGACCCGTCCTTTTCTGTTTTATCGATCGTGTTCAGTTACAGTTTCAGCATTCTTACAAAGGTGGCGCCCGTATCAACCAGAAAACTCGATCACTTAATCGAACTTCCAAGAAGCATCGCGCAGGAAATTATAGAAGCTGTTATGGCTGAGAAAAGCTTAGGGAAAGATATTGGCTTAAATAAAAGAGAAAATCTTAATTAGAGACGTATGATAAATCGAATCTTTTGTAGCGACGAAAACACAAAATCGATAATGTAATTATTAATACGAATCTATTTCGCACGCGATATTTCATCACAATTCGTTATTTAATATATTTCGCATGTATATTTTCCGTATTGTTCATCTCTTATGTTTCTCTTTCCCATCTTTGTCCTATCCATTTCTCGATAGAGATTTTAACATTCATTTTCTGCGATGATGATTTTAAAATTCCTTCTTTTTGCTCGTATCAAAACTACTTTACAAATAATGTCGCAATTCTTTCATTTTATCTTTCCATCGTAATCGGTTTTAATTAATTGAAAAGAATATCAATATATTATTTTCGTCTGTTGTCATTAATACGTATAAACTTTATGTTTAGTTTATTTCATAATTTGAATTTGAATTTGAATAGCTTGGAAAGAAATAAAATATCTCCAATCGCGTAAACTTGTACACATGTATAATGTACATGTAAATAAATTAAAATTTTTATCATTACAATTTTTATGTTACGATTGTTGCTTTGAAATTTTTTAAATCATTCACAAATTCCAGATAATTAGATAAGTTTGCCGTATATTGCAGCTGAGGGGCAAACGTAGTAACATAAATAAAGGGATTAGCAATACATAAACGAACATTTCTCGACAACCAGATGTAAACGCCAACATGTGCGTACAATTCGCAGAATCCGGTTTGCCGCTGTAGATCTAAATCAGGATTGAACGGAAAAGATTAGCCTTTTCGAATTTTTGCCGATTCTTTCGGATAACGAGAACCAAGTAGAAGATCATTAAATTTTCCGTGTGGCGATATAGAATTAATTGAATGAATCATTCGATTAATCAATGATTAATCAAAATCACTTTAAATAAAGTGTGATTAATTACGGTGCCACTTTTTTTTTAACGCAACTAACGAAATTATCGCAGAGCTGTTTGGGAACGTAATTCGGGAAAGGAAACGTAGAATAAAGCGAAGATGCGGAATAGAGCGTAGAGAGCCCCGATAGGATGCTTGTCGACGAGCTGGAGGCGGAGAATAGGATGGAAGATATCAGGGGTGGATCCGACTGCCTCTCATTAAGCTAAATTGTCTCTTAGGACGAGCTTCCTTAATTACTTGGCTTTCTCTATAGCTTTCTCCGCATCTCTTATGCAGGCTCCTCGTGTAGCTTATTCAGATCTGCTTGTCCGCTTCAGCGTGACTCGATTCAAAATGCTCGATTCAAACTGCAAACTGCATCGTTCACTCGTGCGTTGATTTTATTTTCAGAAATCGCGGATTATTAATAAAATGCGATTCAACGCGTCTGCGTCCGCGAGGAACTGGCAGCATCGAGCATATTTCCCCTGTCTGAATAATGTATCAGTTGCACTATATTTTCCCTTATAAGCGACCGAGAGCCACAATGGTTGGCACTCGGCAGAGTGGGGGAAGTGGGCAAGCGAGCGGAGGAAGGGATGATAGGTGGGGCAAAGAGACGTAAGGTGGGAAATAGTCTCTAAATATGCTAATACCTGCACCATCGGGTAATGAGTTTCTCGTACCACCACGATTCACCGAATTGCTATGCATATATACTCGGCTATAAACACAGCTTTGATTACTATATCAACTAGCGCATCAACTATCACAACCCGTATCACATCTCGTGTATCTCCTATCGCAAGGATATCGCGCGCGCGCGCGCGCGCGCGCGACGTGTAGCATAGAAATTAGGAAAAAAATGCGACGTTGAGGTGCCGGCGAAGCGGTCTCCGAGCGCTTTGAAGAAAAATTATTATCGAGCAAAAAAGAGGAGCGATTCTTGAACCTGAAATTTCAATAACAACATAACTGAATACTTGTGTATCGCGTTCCCGCTCCCCGTGCTCCCCGTGTAGCATTATTTGTGGTTAACATTGAACGCAGTGCACGCAATGCGAATTCGATCTCTCTTCCCTCCCCCCCTTGCCCCCTTGCCCCTACCCCTCCTCTCTCTCTCTCTCCCTCTCTCATAATTTCCGCAAGTTTCTATCTTCACCCTATATCCGGCTTTCTATTCCCTGCACCCCGCCGTTCATCACATTTTCAATTTCCACCACGTTTCCCGTTTCCGGCTTTAGGGCAGCTTCGGCTTACTTCGATCATAGCGGATACTCTGACGGTGCTCTGTCGTTTCATTGGCTGTCGCAGAATCGTCAGACTTACCGTAGCGGCGGTGCTTGATTTCGCGACGAGTTTCAAGCTTCGTACGTCGTAAGCAAAATAGCTTGAACATCGGGCAAACTGATCAGTCATCGAGCGATATAAGCACATCGACATGTACATGTTCGTGATAACGTAATTTCGTCTGTAATTGAATATCTGAGGATCATCGATACGCGCTCTCTTTTTTGCAACCCTCCAAGAATTGGATCAACAGCACGCTCGAGCTATTGTTTCGAGCAACATTGCACGCGTTTTACGCTTCACGGAGGTTAAAGAGACGTAAATCCGAGCATGATGGAGCGATGTTTAGGAAATCGTGGTCATGAAACGTCAAGGAGGCGCGTGGCGTATGCCGACGACGGATGACGATGCCCCGGGAAAAACTAGACTAGGCGTTTTTATGGGCCATCAAATTACACCGACCACCCTATAAAATGTTTAAGCGGGCTTCCGTGTAAGATACACAACTGGGCGACTAGAGTAATGTTCTTTGGCAAAAGTGCATCTCCTTACCGGTCCAGTATTTCGTCCAGTCCTACTGTTTAAATACCTTTCTGTTTAGAGAGATCTTTCGATCTCTCGTTCGATCCATTTCTCCATCAGCCATCTGCCCTCCTGTTGATTTTTTATCCGATCACGTGGTGATCGGAATCGCTTTTTCACAATTTCCTCGTTCCTCGGAAAGGAATAATAGATACATCTACCAGCTGCGCTCATGTGATACGTACAGATTGTGTGATGATTATAACTTAAGGTTTCTTCGCAATTCGGAGGGTTAGCAGATATTAATTACCTCTTTTCCTCTGCTCATCGATATCTCTCTCGTTGGCTCAGACAAATGAAGACATCGGGAGCGTAGGGAGCGCTTTGCTTTCGACAGAAACTTTGTATTTAGCTTTTACTAATACATATTGTCTGTCTGTGTATTGTGAATGAACGCATCAGCGGCAATAGACCAGTAGGCAACTGCGTCGTTAATATCGCGTGTCAAGAATAAACGTCAACCATAATTCAATAATATAATTATACCCTCGTAAGAGGCTTTATTGTCCCAATTAATATGCGTCGTTAAAGTAATTGCCGGTGTTTAGTGTGGACTGCTCACATCTATTATGAACGTTTACTTATCTTGGATGGATAGTACCTAAATAATTTTCTGACGAAGATTTCCGTAGTACTTGATAATCGTGTCGTTCGAAAAAATCAATCAGAAAATCATCAAACTTTTTAGTCCATCCGCAAATTAGCCTGCTATTTTCGTTTTACAATTTTTCGACAATTCATACGAAATCCTCGCATCAAGTAGCCAGGCAGATCAACATGCATGCAAAATACAAAACCCTTCGTCGAATTTTCGTTTTAATTGCTTCAAAATATTAATTTGTTCGATCAAAGACGCACACGATTGTTATCTCGCTTCAATCTTGTATACCTTTATCCTTGACATTTTTAAGTCAAGTATTAATTGACTTTTAATCGACTTGATCATCAAATTATGATTATGCACGAAACCATCTTCGATGAACGGCTTCTTCGTCAACGTATGCACGTTTATTCCAGGTGTTTAATATATTCGAGAAATAAGTATGAATGAAAAGTATCGATGAGCTTTCAAGTATGTATATATATATATACACGCGCACTAACAACCTTCACGTTTCTACCGAGCATCATCGATGGTGGTGCGACGGGTTGTCTTTTTGTTCTGGTGACGTCATGTCACCAAGCGAGGTTCACGTATCGGGACCACCCACCTTATAGAATCGGCTGATTATGTGTACCTTAATTTCGGCATTTTCGGCATGCCGTTTTAGCATTTACCAGAAAAATTCGGGCAGAATCAAATCGCCGGCCGATCCGTGAAGTTTCGTTTCGGAGATTAGTGCAAGTTTGTATGGGCGATTTCTTTCCTCCGGCTTCTTGTTCCTCTTTTTTTTTCTTTTATACGACAGAGTAGGTATATTTCTGGATCTACTAATTGGTCGTAAAGGAAATGATGCGCGCGCGCAGGTTGGGAGTCAAGTCCTCATCGTTCCAAAATGTTTTTCGCGGCAGGGATTCGCGATGGTCTCTTTTGATCCGAGTGAATTTTTTTAATCAAGGTCCTTCCCTCCGAGAAATCAGGATATATTTAAAATTTTTCATGATACTGTCATCGAGAATATGTAATCTTATATCCATTTTACAAACGATAGCCTCCCATCGACGCCCGAGGAATGGTCATTAGAAAAGAGACAAGAAATCGTCACGTAAATCTCTTATGTTTATCTCAAGATTTCATCAAATGTATAATTGAAATTTCATATCTCGTCGTTTTGATCAATGATCAATGCCAAGAATCCATCTTCCACTTCATCGCGCCGCGAGGAAAGTTGACGTCAAGAGTCCTCGGAACAAGGAAAGGCTTGCCATGCACTTGTCGAATTATCTAATGCAAGATCGCTGGATTTGTATTTATCAAAATTTTGCTCCATGAGTCGCAACTGTTTCTTCGTCGGCGGCGATACCAATGTCGGTAGTGGTGGTGGCAAATATATTATGTCTCTCGTAAAATTAAGTTTTTACGATCATTTTATGGTCGTGCGCGGCCCGTCGATGCTTAGTACCTATAGGTGTGCATTTCTCACAGCTGCGCTAGGGGCTCGTGCCGACTCGTCACGGATCTCTTTCATCATATGCATTGATAGAACATTGTAACTATTTTTACGGACCGCAGATTTGCCCACTGAGCCTCCACCGATGTAGTCACTTGGACTCTAACTAATTTGGAACTTGTTTCTGTACCGTTTCTGTACCACTGAAGGGAGGCGAATGTTACAGTTACAGTTACAGTCGATACTGTTTTGGTCGACTGTACATATATTGTCGATGTTTTCTAAATTTGTGTCTTCCTAATTAATCAGGGTATATTTTAATTGATCCAAGTTTACCTGGATGAAAGATAATTAACAACAACACTTAACAACACTTTACTGTCTGAAATAAGAGGCATCATTTTTTCTGCTGAGGAATTTATGATCCAAATATGATCGAAAAATTCTTAAAGTCAACAGAAAAATCACTATTATACGGATCGTTTGGAACAATCGTTTGATTTCTCGGAGGACTATGGAAGAAATGAAGTTCCGTCCGAAGGATGTCCAACGCTCGTTCTCAGAGTTGCCGAGAAACTTTCACTTTGTATGAAAAACTGGTCGAGTGAATCTTGAAAGAATTTCGTTAAGGAAGTTTAGATTGAGCGTTTGTAAAAGTCTCTCTCTCTCTCTCTCTCTCTCTCTCTCATTCTCCCGTTTTTATCATAAAATCTGGGAACGCAATATGATTTGGCAAAAAATTTATATCTTATCTACTTTATATAGAAATATTACTTAACGTCTTAATATATATCTTGACGCGTATCTTGATGCATCTTATATACGCGATATATTATTAATGTCATCTTTTATTCGTGTTTTCTAAATTTTGATCTACATATTGATTTATCGTCGGACAGACATTTATGCATGATTGTAATACATATCTGCACAAATACAAGTATACGCGTTCTCATACCCGTCTTGTAACACGTAACACAATATAATGCAGATGATATTTAATCGATGAAGAATAAATTTTGACGAATAAAGATATCATTTTGGTTGAATTATTTATAGAACGTGACAAATATGGTGACTAGATGTGGACTTGATATAATGCACCTCGAAATCTCAGAAGATAAATCAATGTCATTTCGTCACTTTTCTAATTTACATAACCACATATTACATTACGTTTTATTACATTTAAATCTTGAGCGTCAAGATGTCAAATTAATCAGAAAGCTGAAAGGAACAACGTTCTGAGATATAAAATTAACAAATTAACAAGATATAAAATAAAAAAGTCTATATATCATTAATTTTGCATATTTCTTATTTATGATAAATAAAATTTCACCAAGCACCATCTCGGAACATACTAAGAAAATATTAAGAAAAGTAATTTTGCAGATAGGATGTAAAAGTAAAGTTATAATAATAATAGATTAGAAAAATATAGGAGACCATATATATGTGTGTGTGCGCGTGTGTGCGTGCATATGTATGCGAGAGAGAATAAAGGGGATGCCAGGGATTAAGAAGTTCTTAGTTGAAATTAACATACGGTTCCGAGAAAATCTCTTCGGCTATTTTAAAACGCTTTTGAGATTTGAGAAAATCGAAAAGTGACAAACAAAACCTGAAGGAAGCTTCTTCTTTGTAAATATATCGTTGAGACTTGTCGCCATAACCCTTAAGCCTTTTCATTATGATTGTATTATTTTTAACCCCCCTCTCTCTCTTCGCGACTTGCTTAATACTTTGTGTGACGATCAAATTATAAAGTCGAGGCACCATGTTAAGTAAAAAAAGAAAAAAAAAAAAAAAAAAACAAAAAGAAAGAATGGTAGCCCGTTATCTCAGACGTAAGGAGAAATCCTGTGTGTCTCCGGAGCAAATAAAAGTCGTGAGATTACATTTTGCAGAGTTGTCTCTTAAGTGTCCGCGTATACGTGTATGCGGGGTGCATGCACAGTGTCCTAAATCGTGCAGGAACCATGGATATCGCTGGCCGTAATATATTCAAAATGAACTGAGATAAGGTAGAGTCGACCGGGGTAAAACCGTGGATGAGGGTTTGGGGGATGAGGCTAATGTCTTGGCATCTGGATATCTCGTGAGGCGTGGTTGCCGGATAACTTTCTATCTATAGCTCCGCTTCCATGCGGCCCCAATCTCAGGGAGTACTTAGCGCGAAGAAAATGTCGTACGATGCTGTTATATCTCTTTACTCGCCTGATTGATTTCCAGACACGACACGGAAAATTGATCAAATCGATTAATATGCCGGATAAAATATTTCTACTATTTTCCTCTTTCTCTTCGTCGCTCACTTATTGCTGCGGCAATAAAGTTCCATGGAGTCGTAGAGCCGCTTGGTGCATGGCGCTTGATGAAAATAACGCGTAAAGTACTAAAAAATAATTTATCCCCTATAGATAAGATAATATCAAACGTGGCAATGTATCAAGTCGCGCGATCGTCAAGTTTTGCAACTCAAATTCCCGTAACATTTGCGCGATAAACAAACAAGCATGTGAGATTCTCGTGCGAATGATTACAGTGCTTTGCAGCGACAATGTTATGTCCGGGCGGAAAAGGTATGTAAAAGGAATATAATTGTGGATAATATAAATAAGGACGGTGTATATACGCATATACATGCATATGAAAGGACGACAGGGAAAGAACGAGGAAAGATTCTGAGGAGACTTTGTCTGATGAGGATGGTTCCCATGACGACGCAACCCCAGGAACACGAAATGGTCTAGCCATTCTTGACTCAACACTAAGTCACCGCGCATTTACGTAGAAACACGCGCTCAAGCTCACCACTACCCTCTCACTCCTCTAACCTTCTTAATCTTCCCCTCCTCCTCGTATCCGTCCTTGCACCCCTTATTTTGCCTCTCTCTTTATTTAAATGGAATACATCGCGCTTATACCTCGTTGCAGCTGCAGTCCTGTATCATAACTGTTAAATGTGCCGTGAAGCCCGAAGCTGGCGGCCAGCTTAAGTCAACAGGAGAGAAGGAGAAAACAAAAAAGGGGGGAAAAAATGAGGAAGGAAGAGGGAAAAAGGAAGGAGCGCAACTAGGCTCGAAATCGTGCGTTTTTTTTCTTCTTCTTCTTCTTCTTCTTTTGTAGAAACCGCGTCGCGGTTTGTTGTGGCAAACGCAAAATCCTGGATTGAGAATCGGATTGAGAATTGCGTTTTACGCAACGAAGAAAAGGAAGGAAAGGAATGGTATTATATATTATTGAACATAATATAATATCATTATTAATGCTATATCCATTTTGCTAAAATAGGGGCATGTTGGTTACTTGCTAATTACTCAATTGTTTATTATGCATCAATTTAAAGGGTGTCTGTTACTTGAAAATCCATTCTGTGCCGTTTTTAAATGTCCCATGCGTATTAGAGTATTATTGATTGGGTTACATTATCGTTATTGGGATTGATTAAGCGATTGTGAACATAAGGGAAGTCACCAAGTGCTGCGTTGGATGAAGATTCACTTCTCCTCAGGTTCTCATGAGGCGTAGTACACTAGTTCTTCTTTTCGCTAGGCGCACGTCACTGCCATATTGGAAGTGCTCCTCGAATCGTCGAGCAGGATTGGTCGTCCGGCCATAGCATCTGCCTCCGAAACGAGAGGGCGTCTCGGTACCAACAGCATTGAAGCGCCGAAAGGCGTCTCGACGCTCCACTGAGACTGGCACGCGTCACATCGTATGCTTATAAGACGCGATGTATTCTGTTCTCCCATTCCCGAGTTTCACGATTTCTGTGCAAGTTATTCCCGGATCGAACGTATTTTTACGCCCTGCGTGTGTAATGCTTGGAACGCACGTTCGTACAAAACGAATGAAAAACTTGTCTCAATCGAGATAACAATCGAGTACAATAGGGCGACACATAACGCGCGATGAATAAGTAACTAAAAAAAATTAACGGCGGATACAGAAGAGACGTTAACGCGTACACACGCATAGATCTATGTATCTATGTAGCTTGATAAATTATGCCCGAAATGGCCGAGCGCAGTTGTACCATCCGGTGGGAATTAAGACTTTTTCATTGTGCAAAAGGGTTGAAATTTTTTAATCATCTCAGAGGGATTAAACTTCTTGCCGCGTTTAAGCGCTGCTGCCTGTAATGAAAGATAGAATGTAAGCATTCTGAGATTAATAGAAAGTTTCTTGCCGCGTGAAGATCTTTGAGAATTACCGAATTATAAATCCCCCATAAAAACCATGTCCCCAGAGAAAATGATTTTCGAACATTAACATTTCCGATTTTCAATGCGTGTAATATTTTCGGATTAGCTTAAAACATCAAGAGTCACGTTGAAACGAGGAATCTTCGTTTCAACTTGAGGGTAGAAATAGAAGAAGATAAAGGAAAAACTATGTTGGAGATAATGAAAATGGTCGATAACACGCACGCACGCATACATAGCTTGCTGCGTAGGTAAACGTAAAATGTCGGAAAAAATACGCACAGAGTTTCTTGAAATATTTCTCGTTTCTCCCCATTAGAAATACTCCGGAAGAATCCTTCTCCATTATAAATAATGATTCGCGCTTCGCGCGCAAGTCCGGCGCAAGTTAATCAAGGAATTGGCGTATTTCGACAAATATGCCAAACCACAATATACATATATATATATATATCAAGGCTATGTTGAAAATGCCGCGTAATTGTCCAGAAATGTACAATTTTTTTATTTGATTACGCAGGCAAGGGTTGGCAGGCAAGGGTTGTACGATATTGAGTGATAAATGGATCGGTTCTCCCAAATCTCGCGTGAGTAGAGCGTGCGTGTGGATTCACGAGTGTGGGCATGGTGCGAACGCTTACCCCCTTGGTGACGAAAGGAATGGTAGGGAACCAAGAGCTTTCTCGTGTCCGATTGTTGTGCTCCCTCGACCAATCTCCTCTGGCTTGCACAGGCCGAGTTTGCCAAACGCGTTTTCCGACCTTCCTTTATCCCCTCAACCTTAAAAGTAATATTCCCGTAGCACGTCCTGCCCACATTTCGCCGACACCATTTCTCCCCTGACCGGGAAAAAGGAAACTTTGTGCCCCTTTGTGACATTTAGGGAGAGCCTAAACGTTCTTTATTATATATGGCAGATGTCTTGTCTGTATAAATATTTCTTTCTTAAATAATCCTGTCGATAATAATATGCACAATCGCACTAGATCGCACACTAGATTCACAAAATCGCAAGAGTCACAAAATTACGAAGCTCGATCAAATTTGAATTTAAAATCTAGAATCCTTTATCCTAGCGAAAACGTAAAAGTGTAATACGTTGCGAACGTATGTTATGTTACAGGCTGATCTATTTTGTCCATCTATTTTGGAAATGAAGATACGACGGGTTATCTCGAATAGAATTAAGAGAAGAAACATATTTAATCATAGTTTCAATCGTAATCCAGATAAATCAGAATTAATAAAAAAACAGATTTCATTCAGTTTATTGAATCACCATTCAATAAATATCTGCTTTTTTTATGCAAAACTTGATCGATGGCGTAAAACTACTTTCGGAGATTTGAATCCGAAACAGATTCCAGCATTTTCTACTTTCAACATTCATGTTCCTAATCGAATCGAAATCTGTATCGACATTTTGAAATCTTGAAATTTTCTTCATCTATGATGAGGAGTCGATTCGATTATTCCGACAGCATCCATTTCTTTTCGCAATTATTGTTAATTCGTTGATAGTATATTTAAATGCTTGGTATATCTATTTGCATAAGATGGACGCAGTAATAATTACGATGGAAAGATGAATATACAATATCTATTAAATGGAGTTTTATAAAATAATGAACGTAGAAGTAGAAGCGTGAAGAAAGTATAGTAAGTTTTAATGTAACGGTATCGCATTAATGGTTGTACAAGGTAGAGAACTTTATACCTGCCGTGATAGGAGCTACTAAAAGCCGTATAAAATTCACGGTGACACGGCCCGTTATAAGGGCCATTTATCGATGCATAGCTTTTAATTTGCGCTTTCGGCTTTTATTTTACAGGCTGACGTTTTCCTTCTTGCATCTGTAAATAAAAGGCCTCAAAGTGTACGGCGCCGTGGAGAAGACGTTCCACCCGTTCGAGCTGAGCAGCAGGTACTTTCTTTTAATTACGTCTAAATTATATCTTTACCGATGCTATTCATTTCTCGTTATATATTAATCAATCTCGGCATTTATTAATACATTTACAAATCTCTGGCATCAAACTGATCCATGATTCGCGATTGGAGTTAAATCATAATATCTTATAATTTATCGTTTACGCACACGTATACACACACACACACACACACATATATATATATATATATATATATAAAGTTTAAATCTTGTAAATGGAGTACATGACAGCAATCATTTTTTATATTGATCATATCACGTAGAATTTTAATATTGCAGGCTTTCCCGCGTGTTCCCCGGAACACTATCCGGTATACAAGGTGAGTTGCATAATACTGATTTTAATTTCTGTCAATATTATTTTAATTTTTCCACTCGCGCGATTACACGCATAATAAATGAAGAGTAGCTTAGTTTATTTTCAAGAGTACGAAATCACTCGACGAAATTGATCCATGTTTCACACACATGTTCTCACACATGTTTGTACGGAAAAACACCTGATAATCAAATAATAATAATTTTGTCATCGCAATCGAGACATCAATCGTAATAACATGTAACGACTCTACATTAGAGATATTCCTCGAAATATTTCTCCCGTTTGTTGATAATGCTTCCTCAGATATGAGAACACGAAAGTTTGTAGACAATAAAAAAAATTTACCATGACCATGACACTTGGCAATCGGTTGATTCAACGGCGAGAAGCGTTATCGATAGTTACCTATCGCGAGCCAATGGGGTGTCCCTGTCTGCTGATTAATTGATATTAATGCACCGCACGATCAGCTGCGAAAACCAGAGTGAAAATCTGGTAAACTGACTATTTCCTCGGTACGTACTTGCAGTAAACAGAGGATTGTATATAACCGCGTCGTACTAAGCCCATAGCTACTAAACCGCGCATACTACCTATAAATGGGCGGGCTGCTATAAAGTCCATTCATGATCGCGTCGCCTGTACAACAAACGTCGGGTGGCTCGCGCCTCCCGCGCGATTTATTACACTCGTATTCAGGCACGAGTTGTGTTTCCTACTTAGTAGTAGACATGTACGCTGACACGAGCGCGATCAATCTCATTGTCTGGATGACGCTGATGACAGACCGATCGACCTTATTCTCATTCGCGTATGCCAATTTTCCATTAATTTTCGAACGAAAATGGTCGCGATGGGCTCTTGGGAAGATATCTCAGGAATATCGAGCGGATATCGTGTTTCTCGAGGCATCCAAATCTCTGGAAAGAAATCGCGCTATCGGATATGTCGCGATTATCAAGACTCGAATCAAGTGGGACGATAAGCCTGGGATGATGAGCCGTTTGACGATCGATTGATCAATTTTTTCTTTGAGACGATTTCCTAAAGACGATCAGTCGATCAATTACGTACACAGACAACTCTTATTACGTATCGGGCAAACGGAATCGCAAGAAAGAATTCAATGGCAACGATTCGATCAACAGTTTCGCCAGGATTGGCGATTCTCGAATTTCTCATTCCTTCGATCGGATTTCCGATACGGAAGAATTTCCCGGTGAGAAGAAAACGATCAGAATGGTTCAAGTAGGGTGGGTGTAGGTAGGTCGGAAAAGCTTCTCGTTTCTCCCAATTCGGAATGTTGCGAACATTGAACGTATATTTCCTTTGATTCTAGCTTAACGTAGGACTCGGGAAGAATCGAGGATGCTTTTGCATTAATTATTATCATTAATTATTAATCGACTAGTCATTTATTCAACATTTCGACGTGATTGGCTCGACAGCGTGATGCGCCGACACATGATACATAACATGATTTAGTGACACATGATACTGATGGACAGACAGATGGAAAGCGCGTGTGCTACCGGAGTTGTTGTCAGACCGTTTTACTTTACTGCCCATAAAAGTACCGAGATTTAGACTGGCAATACTGCCATGACATATTACTCGCGTCGCGTGTACATGCACGCGTATACACTATCAAAAATGCCACCGGCTGCTATCGGACGTGATCTGTGAGAGCGTTTGATCAGCCACGTGTATAATGGCTGAAAGACGATTCCGAGACGATTTCTTCATCGAGCATGACAATTAAATGTGAGAATAAAGCTTGCGCTCGATATATTCGATGGGGATTCGATACGAATGGAAAGTAAGAAAGAGATGCGCGACTGGACCGCCGGTATCTAAGGAAGGAAGAATTTTTCGATTAAGCAAGGAGTTTGCAATACGTATCGCAGCTTGATTGATTGATTGATCGATCGATCGATCGATCGATCGATTGATTATTATTATTAAGAGCTCGGAGAGTGAGAATGAGAGTAGAAACAAGCATGGATTTTTGATAAAGCTCGATGGCCTCGAACACGTGATTCTCGATTGGTAATGACGGAGAAGAGATCGTCCTTGCGAGGACGAGAATTCTGCCTGAATGATGAACGATGAATCTCACGACGAGTTTTCACGATGAAGATTTCACAGAAGAGCAATCGACTTGGACGATCGATAGATGTTGATCTTGACAATGAAAATTTGACGTTACGATGCGATGAGGATTTCTGAAAATAAATTTGCTGCGCGATGAAAAGTTTTATCGCGCATTTTGCTACTAATTGCCTCGAGCGATGAATTGCGACGAACGTGAGATTCGCGAAGAGTTCGCCATCGATGAAAGAACTCGCGTTTCTGCATTATGCAGTACCAAAGTAGCTAGCTCTAGCTCGGTCTGCAAGGCGATTACACGTGTATTGGTGTAATTCGTTATTTATTACATCTCGTTTCTTTCATTTCTCTCTTGTTGTTATCTTATTCAGTCGACATTAGATGTGATCGTCGATAGAATCGACGATGTCGATATTGATATATATATATATATATATATATATATATATATATATATATATATATATATATATAATTTCACACAATTTTGACATCATCGAGTTTCCATGAAAGTGTGTCGGTTCTAATAAACGATCCTAATGAACGATCAACAAATGATCGAGCATATTTTCGCGAGTAGTTTCGCGTCGTTGGTTATCGTTGATGATAAAGTTTGAAGAAAGGGATCAACGAATCGCGACCAATCGCGAGATCCTTTTCTAAGTCAGACAGACAAGGTTCGATCGCGATTCGCGCGCGATCCGTAGTAATCTTTTTGTTCCGATTCGTTCGCCATCGCGGTCGTCCGCGGTCATTAAAAGAAAGCGGGCAGATTTGGCGGCTCGCAAGACTGTTCGACGGAACGGCTAGAAGGCTAACATCTCCGTAGAGAGATAGTTAGAGTACGTTCGTGCCCGTTGGCTTGCGACGGCGGAGAAGGAAGGAAAGCAGATTAGAGCGTGCACGAAGGGAGGGGAACGTGGGGGAACGCGCGCGCGAGAGAGAAGCGGTCGCGCGAGAGGAGAGTGGGAGACAACGAGTCCGTCCGGGCTTTGCTTACCAAACGATCCGAGAGATCGCGCTCGCGTCACTCTATCGGTCCGTTCGACTCCAAGCCGCGGGCAGAGCTCTCAGTTGACGCTCAGTTCGGCTCAGCGAGGCCAGCAAGAAGAAAGGGGGTTATTCCATGTGTGTGAGCGTTCCGTGCGTGTGTGTATCGACGCACGATCCTCGAGACCGGACCAGCGTTACTACCTGCTGAAAATCCTTCGCTGCGTTACGCTTAAATATCAAGGGGTGCTCCCAGATCTGAATCGGACTCTCGAAGACGACCCGAGAGATAAAGGGATTCCGGTCCGATCAGAGGCACGCTCTTTCTCCTTAGATCGTCCACGACGACTCTGGCTCGTAATGCTCGCAAGTTGGCAAGATCAGTAGTGATACTCGTGGTCGGATACAGGCGCTGACACTGGCGGCCGATCGTGCGGGAAGGAAACATCGAATAAAGTGCACTTGAAATCCCGAAATACGATGGGGATGACAATAATCGCAGGTGACGAAGACGGGACGACGTGCATAGTCGCGTATAGTCGGTCGCGGGACGATGATAGCGCAGAGTCAGCCGCGCAGTGAATTAAATCACCGAGAGATCGACGATTGCCAAGTGTCCTCCCCGCAGTGCGTGTTCTGAGCGCACGCTAGTAGCAACTCTCTCTCTCTCTCTCTCTCTCTCTCTCTCTCTCTCTCTCTCTCTCTCTCTCTCTCTCTCTCTCTCTCTCTCTCTCTCTCTCTCTC